>CAJNOI010000019.1:340382-558709 GCA_905250115.1 Adineta steineri | reverse complement strand
ATTAAAACCATTAGTTCAATTTAAATACTTTATAAAGATATTTATCACTTCTCACCATAAGTAAGCATCTTCATTATGGATGTTGTCTATGATCAAAATGTGCTAATACAATTATACCTTATTTAAATTTATTCCATTGTATAAATGACAATCAAACACGTACAGAGTCTAATACGATTTGTATCAGTAATAATTGTTTGTCAATAAAATACAAATGCTTTGAATACAGGTGGTTCCATTCATATGGTTGAAAAAGATATTATAAATTTACCTTTATAATATTTAAGACTATTTGTTTTTTTTTGTTTTACAAATAAACTATACATTTTATTTTTGTTTAATGTGTCGTGATTTTTTGTACTTAATGACAATTCACTTTCATATTAGACAAACATAAAAATCATGCACTGTTAATCGGCTAAAATGTTTTCCTTTTTCTCGAAGAAATAACCCCTCTCCTTAAGAGATTGACCTATACTACAATACAAAAAAGTCATCGTTGTCATCGAAACTTATGTGCATTTATGTTTCTTTTCTCTCATAACAGAATACGATAGATGACGCTCTTTTCAACAGAATAATTCATTGTATTCAAAAATAAAATAAAATAAATATATATTCATTGTCTTTTTTTTACTTTAGAGATAGCAGAACAAAGTTCTAAAAAGGGAAAAATGTATAACTGCTGTCTCTTTTTTTTAGTTTCATTCTATAATTGTCAGCTGCTTATGATGAGTCATATATCGACGCACCCCCTACGATATATCTCTATCGTTGATCCATGTGCTTTTTTTCCTCATTTTTAAAACTGTACCTTACAGATGTGTTGATGTCCTTACCCACACATTTGAGTCACAATGCTTCGCAATTACCTTTCTTCTGTTCATCGAATTCTCTTCTATTCTATCTCGGTAAGATAAAAATTAATTATCTCAAAATCTTTTTTAAATATTTATTTAATCTTAGATGATTCCAACACCTTTTCTCAGGTATTAACACTTTACAACCCATACGATTTTGCTGTGCGTTACAAAGGTTACTAAGATGTTTTTTTCTTTGTTGTGTTATCATCAAATAACAAAAAAAACGTTATCTTCTTCTAGTGCTATGCACAGCTCCACGAATATATTCTATTGCTGAATCTCAAGGAGAAATTCGTCCTCAACATTCAGTTGATACGTAATAAATAGATTTTATAGAAACAAAAAATTCTTTGTTTTTTATATTTATTAGAATTGTACGTCTTCTTGATACGTCATCTTCTTCATCAAATCAGAATGTTGCACATAAAATCCGTATACAATATTTCGATCGTCGAAAACCACAAGATCTTCTAGGCAAACGAGATATAACATGTACTATATTATCTTATAAACCTTCAGAAGAAAATTTCGATGAAGAAAGTAATCATTCATCAAGTCGAATAAGAACAGCAACAATAACGAATATATCACAACAAGAAACAAGTAAATTATAATGAAAATAATTCAATCATATATATTTCTTTTCTTTTAGGAGATCCATTAGTTATATTTATTTTAAGTATACTTGGTGTTCTATGTGCATTGATACTTATATTACCTGATAATGAAAATAAATTAAATACACATTTACCAACGTATTTACATATGACAACAAATTCTAAAGTTATAGCTAGTTATATTCTTGGTAAATCATATTTCTTATAATAAATCTAATTTTATTTTTTATATCTAGGTCTTTTAACTGTAGTTTTCATTCGACGATAATAAGAAGCAATTTTCTTTACTGTTGTTGTTATTTTTTGTTCTGTATATATATACGTTTTTTTTCTAATGTTGTAGTCGGTGCTAACATAAAGTGTTTTTTTGTTTCTTACATAGAAAATCAAGTGTTTGAATATTTCTAGAAAAATATTGAAAAAATGCTTCCACCATCAAGATCAAAGCCTGTTGAAGGATCATTTTCTCAAAGTGTAAGTTGAAATTTTTTCTGTGATATAAAGAAAAGAATCACTATTTTATAGACTGGAATGATTTATATTTTTAATATTATCGTTGGTACGGGTGCATTAGCACTTCCAAAAGCTTTTCATGAAGGTGGTTATGTGTTGAGTACACTACTTTTATTGATACTTGGCTTCTTTAGGTAACAAAATTATTAAATAAAGTTCTTTTAACTCAATGCGAATATTTTATTTATAGTTATATATCAGCAACATATATGATTGAAGCTATGGCTATTGCAAATTTTATGCGAAGAAAAACACACAATCGAGTAAATTTGAATTGAAAAGATTTTTTAATTCAATAGAATTAAATCTATGTATATTTAGCGCCTTGGTACGATTGTTCCTCCAACAAGTGATGAAGAAGAACAAATTGAAGAGTCAGATCGAACAGCACTATTACCTGGTACGATTAATAATGAAGGTAGATATTAAATAATAATTTTCAATTCATTTTCTTATTCATATATTATATAGAAGTGTATATTTCACCACAAACTCAAGAAAAACATGAATTTGATATTGTCGAAAAAATTGAAATGGTCAGTGATAGAAGTTGAGAGTATATTAAAAGAGCACTCGTCATAAGCTGAAAATATATATCAATATTTGAATACTTTTAGGGTGAAATGGCAAATATGTTTTTAAATCAAGGTTAGTTTAATCTTATCTATTCATATATTTTAATTATGAAATTGTATTCTAGTGGGATTGATCATCTTCTATATTTGTATATCATTATATCTCTTTGGAGATTTGGCTATTTATGGTTCAGCTGTTCCAAAATCAATTCGAGATGTTATCTGGTATGTTAAAATAACAATAACTGATTTTTTTTTCTTAAATAAAATTATTTCAGTACATATGAACCAAATCCGTGTACGAATATCACTATTAATGATTTATGTTGGGCAAGTTCTTCATTAACACGTCATCATGTTTATCAAATATTTGTTGTAAGAAAAATTAAGATCACTGATAAAAATGTGATTCAAATTGAAATATATTTTAGGCTTTGTTTTTTTGTACATTGGGTTTATTCGTTTTTGGTAATGCACAAAAAACAAAATTTCTTCAGATGATTACAACTCTATGTCGTTGGTCAGGTAATTAAAAAACAAAATTTATATATTAGGTGAAATTTATTTTCTTTCAATTATAGCTTTTCTCTCCATGATTATTCTATGTCTTGTACATCTTGCTCAAAAAACCAGTAGTGAACATCCCGATCCACCAATTCGTCCAGCTGTATTTCGTTTTCGTAGTCTTCCACCACTATTTGGTATTTGTGTTTACAGTTTTGTATGTAGATATTTTGATTTCATTTCATATAGTTTTATTTTAATTATTTACAGATGTGTCATCATTCAATACCTAGTATAATAGCACCAATACGTTCAAAAAATAAACTTAAATCTTTATTTGCATATGATTATATATGTATCGCTTTATTTTATTTATTATTATCATTAACAGCTGTATTTACATTTGATAAATTTGAAGATTTATATACATTAAATTTTCGTCCAACAACACGATGTGCTCAATCAGCAGTTTATGTACCTAAATTCTTAGCATATTTTATATCATTATTTCCTGTATTTACATTAAGTTCAAGTTTTCCAATCATAGGAATAACATTACGAAATAATCTTGAAACTGTTTTAAAATCATGTGTAAAAATTGGACGAAAACAACGTATTATACTTGTTATAGTTGTTCTTCTATTTCCTTGTACAGTTAGTATAGTAACAGAAAATATTAATTTTCTTGTTGGTTTTACGGGTTCATATGCTGGTGTTGCTGTACAATATGTTATACCAGCATTATTAGTTTATAATGCTCGACGTCAAGCACAATTAAAACTTCGTCGACCAGTCCATTTTGAAAATCAATCATTTTTTCAAAATAAATATTGGGTTTTTACTGTTCTTTTATGGGCATGGTTAGCTGTTATTGTTATAACAATCTATAATATACTTCCATCGAGAATTTTTGCGTAAATTAATTGATAATTAGAAATTTATTATTTTTGTTTTGTTTTCTGGTAATTTTTATGTAATTAAAATCGAGCTTGCATTTCTAATTTGGTACTATATATATACAAGAGAATCGATTCAATGAAATTTATAGTAAATAGTCATATAAACTGATTATTATTTTTTGTTATTACTGTTATATGTATTTCTTGTTGTTCTTTATTCTTGACAAATAAAAGCATTTATATATAAAGTATAATTTCCACATAATGTAATACAGTCGTTTGATTTTGTACTCGAAGAAAATGTTTAAAGTTCGATAAAGTACAGGTAAAGTACGCACTCATGAAATTTGATCTCTGCTTCTTCGATAAAAATAACTTAAGTTTTAAGTCTGTGAAACATACAGATGCCTTGTATTACCTTGATGAAACTAGGATTTTTATAACTAGGGATAATTCTGATCGATGTGGATGAGTCTTGAACTACTAAAGTCTCGATTTGTTTTCTCTTGAAGGCGATAACTCTTAACATTTTTCTGGAATAAATTCTAAAATATTTGTTTTATTATTTTGCAATTTTGAAGAACGCAATTAAACTAGAAAGGTTATCACGTATATCGATTGGACGTGACTTATAAGAACAAATGGAAGGCGGTGTTCTCAAGAAAAATCACTTAAAGAATCAGTATTACGTAGCATTTATGAATACTCTAAAACCTGCAGTATATCAGTATTGATTTAGAAGTTTCAAATTTGTTTATACGTAATAAAATTCTCTATACTTGGAAATATCAGGCAAAAACAAGACTATATACGTTAGATAATTTAAAATCTTATCATTTTTATATCTATTGATAAGCCTACTGTTAGTTCTTAAAACTAAAAATAAACCTGAGAAACGTTGAATTCTATCTCATTCGAGAACAGAATTAAAATACGAATCAATAAATTCGAAGTAGATTAAAACGCAATAAAATGACTCACATTTGATATCAAGTGCACTGAGCTACCTCTATATATTATATATCGATTAATATATATTCCGCCCTATGAAAAGGTCAATTCTCAATTTCTTCTATTTTTCTTTTGATATTTGATTGTAATATCAAACATTCCATAATTCTATCACTTGATTCGTTCTTTATTTCTTTCGTTCTATACTTCTTTTACTAACTGCGTCAAATAAACACACGTAATCATGGGATTTCTCTTTCTTTCGGGAAGCCATGCATATACTCCGTGATGATGATGATCAAACTCGAAGGAAAAAGAAATAACGCTTATTTTTTTTTTGTTCTTCTTTCTTTTCTCTTTTTTCTTTTTCCTTTCGTCTCGTTCTATATATATGTAGATACTCGTCGTTATTTTTCTTCAGTCAGTTGGTCGATTTGTTTTGCAGCAGAAGTTACTGTTCGTTACAAATCGTGTCTATTCAACAATTTTATTTTTCGTCAAATCTATTTAATTATTCAATAAAAAAAAATTTCAATCATGTCAATGGAGAAAAAAAATGATTCTCAACATCAAACTGGTCAACCAGATCGTCAAAAAGCACCAGTAGCATCTAATCAACCAAGAGAAAATCTTGTTCGATAGTAAGAAGATTTTATACTTATAATAAATATTATTTTCTTATTTATTTAGTAATTATCATGAAGATAATGAAGGTTTAATTAATCGACAAATTAATTTGGAATTATATGCTAGTTATGCTTATACAGCCATGTCACATCATTTTGATCGTCATGATGTCGCTTTAAAAGGTAAACTTTATTTATTGTTTTTTTTCTTTATGTATAATTAAATAATCTCGTTTAGGTCATGTTAAATTTTTTAAAAAAATGGCTGATGAAGAAAATGAACATGCTAATAAATTTATGGAATATCAAAATAAACGTGGTGGCACAATCGTACTTTTAGATATTAAAAAACCAACACAACAAAGTTGGAATTCAGCACTTGAAGCACATGAAACAGCCTTACAATTGGAAAAAGATGTTTATCAAGCATTACTTGAATTACATGCATTTGCTTGTAAACATAAGTAAGTTTTAAATCAACGAATATATACATATATATACTATTATTATCTTGTTTAGTGATCCACATCTATCAAATTATCTTGAAGAAGAATTTCTTGATGAACAGGTAATTCATTTTTCTTTTCTTATTATTTAAAATTTATCTTATTTTTATTTTTAAGGTTAAATCACTTAAAGAATATGGTGATTATATTACCAATTTACGTCGTGTTGGTCCTGGTCTTGGTGAATATATTTTTGATAAAGAAGAATTGGAAGATTAAACTTATTGTTTCTTTTTTCACATAAAAACATTTTTCACTTTGTTCTTGAATACTGCATGTTTATATCACTAACAAGAAAAAAATCAAATTTTCATCATCCTATATATTACTAATTTTATTTGTTGTGTTAGTCGTTTCGGTTAATTAATGTAAACAGTTTCTTTTTCGATAGCGCTTGACTCTATACTCGCTTATACCAAAAAAAAAAAAAATAAAAAAAAGTACATTCTTTTCGATATTGATATAATTACATATGTCTCACTTGAATACACAAATGCACATTGGATTTTGATAAGAGTAGAACAAGGACGAAAATTATAGCATCGTTTATTACGAATATATGTATATCCTTGACGAATCATTCTTACAGACGTTGGTCTGAATTGATATCTTTTGAATATATGAATTAAAGTCAAGTTAGGTTGTTTATTATTCTATTTGTCAATACAATCAACAATTGGAAAAGAAATCTTATGTTATTTCAAACAAAAAAAAGAACAAAACCATACAAATATCAATTAAAGTTTTATCTCTCTTGATTTTTTGTTAGTTAATTGAGTAATATATTGTCTTGAGTATATATATGTATATCTAAATTGCACAGTATTGTCGTCAATCTATGTAGAAAGGAAAAATGAAATAATTTAATTTTGAATAGAAATTATTTTTCTATCTTAACTACGTCAAAATATACAATAGATCAATAGAATACATACCACCTAATATAGTTATAAAATAATAAAATAAAACCTTCGTTTATTTTTCTTCTTCTTCATCAATTTGGCTAGATATAAAATAGTTGTAACTTCAACTTCAATTCTTCTTTTTCTTCTTCTCCGATAGATATTGTTCAAATGGTTATTTTCATTCAAATTCTTTTTTTCTCATTGAACTTCATTCTTCAAATATCTGTTAGACAAACACAGGAATACTTCTAATATTACCTATATACAGTATGAGATATGTTTAGGATAAAAATGTATTTTAGAATAGATTTCAATCTAATAAAAATCAATTATTATTACTACAGATTACAGTTAAGCAAAAACTAATTGAAAAGGCATTAACTCTAACTGAACTTCTTCATGTTTAGTTATATAAAAGATTATTATCTTACTTCGATTGAATGTTCTATTATGTACGAGAACGTGATCGAGTTCGACGACCTAAAAGAAAATTTTTTGAAAAAAAAAACTAAGAATTAGAATTATACTCACGTGGTGATCGTGATCGTGATTTAGTACGATATCGACGAGGAGGACCTCGTGAACTTTGTTGTTCACTAAAAGAAAATTGTAAAGATTATTCGAAATATTTACAGAGATTTTTATTTACGGTGCGCCCATATAAATGCCTGGTGTACGATCATGAGGTTTTTCAGTAAGTGAGAAATCAACACGAACTTTTTGTCCATCAATATCCATTCCATGTGTCTCTGCTTTAGCCTATTCATAAATAAAAACAATGAAAAAGTATTTAATCAGAATATTATTACTAACATCCTTAGCATCTTCTATTCGATCAAAATAGATAAAGCCAAAACCACGAGATCGACCTGTCTGTAATAAAAGAGAAAAACAATTATGTTAAATATTTAAAACAATCAATAATTTACTCCACGATCATAAACAACATGAATATTATTGATTCGTCCAAATTTGGAAAAGATACGACGAATAGCTCGTTCTTCAGTACGTGATGATAATCCAAAAACACCTAAGACTTTGCTTGGTGTTGGATTAAGTCGTTCAATATCATCTTTAGACTCTTGTGCATTACTACGACTTCGACGACGGCGAGATGAGACAACCGGTGATGGACGACGATGATGACGTCGTCGAGAATCACGAGATGGTGATCTATAAAAAAAAACATTTATTATTGGAAATTTCCCAAATCAAAAAGAAAAATATTACTTTGATCGAGATCGGCCACGGGAAGTTGATCGACGAGGCTAAACAAATATTAAAAAAGTCATAAATATAGATTTTTGTCTAATAGATATTAAACATGTAATTACCATTGTTTTCAATGTAGAAATTTTGTTAACTGACTGACAAAACATATAGCTGACTAATACACTATTTTCGTTGCCAATAGAGATTGACTTTTGAAATTTAATTATATTTTAGATGTAAAAATATTTTGCATTTTTAAGATAATTTTTTCTCTTTATAGATTGTAAAAATGAATTAAAAATATAATTTTTTTTATTAGATTTCTCTAGCTAATAGCGATATCTATCGAATGCAACATATATTCCGACTATTATCGTTTTTTATATATTCTCAATCTACCAAATAATAAAAGAGTATTTCTCAAATTTCTGACTCGAGGGGCATTAAAAAACGTTATAAATATAATTCTAAGTTTTCTCTGAGTACAATATATACATATGATCATTCTGACTTCTGCTGTCCTCTATGATTACCTTGTCTTTATTCGAAATAAATAAACCAATGAAATTCAAGAATGAACAATGATACTACTCTTCGTCCAACTCAGTTACGCATACAACCAACCTAACGTGTTCTCTTGTCAAAGATAGAATCATGTATCCTAATCCTATGCAACAATCTCAACAACCACCACCGCCAATGCAACGACCTCCTACAATGATGAATCCATCTGTTGTTCCTCAACCTAATACTGCCGTTGGTGTTCCATCGATGAGACCTATGGTTGCTTCATCACCAATGCAAGCATCAATGCTTCAATCATCACCTCAATCATCAATGATGACACGACCTGTTGGTAGTCCTTATGGAATTGTAAATCGTGCAGCACTCTATGATAAAAATAAACGATCAACTTATTCAAATGATCTTCGTCAACAACCAATGATTCCACCAGGACAACAACCACCGATGGCTTATGGACCTGTCATGAGTCAAAATCAACCGATGATGTCTAATGCAATGTCAGTAGGTGCTCCTGGCGGTGGTGGTGTTGGTCCAATAAGACAGTAAACAATAAAAATATTTACTTATACTATTAGAAAACAATTCTTTTTTCTAGAAAAAAACGTAAACGTTTGACAGAAAAAGTTATTCATAAACAAATTCGTTCACTTGTACCGGAATCTCAAGCATACATTGAATTACTACGTCTTGAACAAAAATTAGATTCTGTTTTAATGAGAAAACGACTTGATATTCAAGAAACACTTAAACGACCTCAAAAAGTATGATATATCATTTGGGTTTTTTCTTATAATCCTTCTATTTTCTTTAGATAAAAAAGAAATTACGTATTTTTATAAGTCATCAATATCCAGTTCGTTTTGATTCCGATACAACTGGTCTCGATGATGAACAAGTACAATATTGGGAAATGCGAGTTGAAGGTCGTCTTCTTGATGATGTAAGTTAAATATAATAAATAATTGAGAAAAAAAAATATTATTTCTACATTCATTTAGCCAAATACAAATAAATATGATCAAGGAAAAACAAAACGAAAATTTTCATCATTTTTTCGAAGTCTTGTTATTGAATTAGATAAAGATCTATATGGACCAGATAATCATCTTGTTGAGGTTTGTTATAAATTTTTATAGGAAAAAAAAAGATTTTTTAAATGAAAATTTTTGTAGTGGCATCGTACAAATGCAACAGCAGAAACAGATGGATTTCAAGTTCGTCGACCAGGAGATCAAAATGTTAAATGTACTATTTTAATGGTTCTTGATCATTCGGTAAAATTTTCTTAATCTATTGATTCCTATGTTTTTTTCTATATTTTGCTATTATTCTAGCCACCACAATTTCGACTTGATGCCCGTCTTGCTCGTTTATTATCATTAACGAATGGCACGCGACAAACAATCATTCATGCTATGTGGCAATATATTAAAACACATAAATTACAAGATTCAGAAGAACGAGAATTTATTAATTGTGATTCACATTTACAATCAGTTCGTATATCAGAAGTTTCAAAAGAATTCATATAATATTCTTCATTTAGATATTCGATTGTACACGTATTCGTTTTTCTGATCTACCAGCTAAACTCAATAAACTTATTCTTCCATCCGAACCTATTATTATTAATCATACATTATGGTAAAATCTTATTTAAATATTCATCCCCTCATCGTTTATATTTCTAGTCTTGGTACTGATCCAAAAAAACATGCATGTTATGATATCGATGTTGAAGTTGATGATCCTGTTCGAGATTCAATGCGTACATTTTTATCACCACAAAATACACATGAATTAGAAGAATTAGATGGAAAAGTAAGAAGAAATTGAATTAAATTTAAAATTTATATTAATCGTTTTTTTCAAAGATTTTACAATATATTGATAGTATAAATCAATTAAAACAAAGTCGAGAATTTTATCTTTCATTTGCTGATGATCCTCAAGGTTTTATTTGTAAATGGTTAGCATCACAATCACGTGATCTTAAAATGATCACCGATTCAACAACAGGAAATGCTGAAGAAGAACGACGTGCTGATTATTATACTGAACAATGGTCATACGAAGCTGTCAGTCGATATTTTTATAATAAAGTACAACAAAAACGAGCTGAATTAGAACAAGCACTTGGTATTCGTAATCCTTAAAATAACATAAAATGAACAATTCATTCTTTTTTTTTCATGTTTACATGTATGTGTGTGTAGTTAAACTAAATGTACAAAGAAAAACTCTTAAAGTTTCATATTATTTCTCTTTATTACAGATAAATAATTCATTTTAGTTCAAAATATCAGAATAAGTTTACTAACAAAAATCAATTCTTTGTTTTTAACCATTTTACTAACATTAGTAAAGTATATAATGCGATATACTCCTAACCTGAGTATGATTGCAAGTGACACAGACCATATTCTCAACAAAAAATATATAATAATTTGTGTTTACAACAATTAAGCAGGGTTCTTATAGGGGACAAAGACATAACGTACTAGGTGTCCCAGACACCCGGTAGTTTGTCAGGGTGTGGGTATCTATTATGAGAGTAGAGTGGTTTATACGCCCACACCCACCCTCAAGATGCTAAGTATTCTTTAATTCGTATTGATTGTCGATTAATTCTTACTGTTACAATTTACTTTTTAGATGATTCTCTATATTGAAAAAGAAATTTTATTAGATACTCATTGTCAAGATCTATATTTATGTGATACTGGAGTAAATAATGAATATTTAGTAACTTCACCTATTGATCAATGTTCTTGTAAAAAACAACAAGCAATACTGTGTAAATATGATCATGATCTATGTCAAAATCGTTGTTTATCAGAACAAAAATTGTATATAAAACAAAATAATGAATCCAATGAAATACTAATTAATAATCATTCAACAAATGTTATTTTACTCGAAAAAAATGAATTAGAATATAATTCTGAAATTGTTTATATATGTGATAGAAATAATCTACCAAAACCAATACTTGAACATTTAAATAATAAATTAACTTATACTAAAAATAATTCAACAACTGATGTATTAATTTCTCAAGTATAAATTATTAGTTCGAAATTTTATTTTCGCTAATTTTATTTAATTTTAGACAGCAATTTGTGATTTTCTATTGAAACATAGTATGTTAGTTCAAAATGCTTATGGAATGTATTTAAAATTTCAACAAGCAAGACATAATCCATTTCAATTGAGGTAAAGATTTTGTTTTATCCCTTTTCTTCAGGACAATATTTTTCCTGTTTAGACGTCATGCTAATATAGGTTATTTATTAGCAAATATTTTTGTTGGAATTCTCTGTTCATTTATTCTCTTTGGAAATTTTGATTTAAATCGTTTAATTTCAAATGAAATTTTAATACAAACTCAAGTAAATCTTTCAAAAAAAAACAAATTTTTTTCATATTTGTTACTTTAAATAGAATTTAACAACATGGATTAAATCAATCATTGAATGGCTTATGCATGCACCAGTTGGTTTGAAATTAAATCAACCATTAGTTGATTTTCTAGCGAGATTTTATTTCTATCATATTTATCTTTGGTCGGGATATCTCGAAGCTTTAGTTATTACTGTATTACCATATTTATATCAATTAATGTTTATTCTATGCTTTTTTGGAATATCATTAGTTATTGGAGCAATATGTGATTTTATACGTTTATTAACAATACATCTTTATTGTTTTTATATTTATGCTGCAAGGTAAAAAGAGATAAATTAAAAAATTCATTTTTTTATTGTAAGTTATTTTCTTAGATTATTTAATTGGCAAATTCGTTTATTAATAAATCTTTTTCGTTTATTTTGTGGAAAAAAACAAAATCCATTAAGAAATTATCGACTTGATTCACATCTATGTGATATTGATCAATTATTTATTGTAACATTATCATTTACAATTCTTCTCTTTTTATTACCATCAATATTTATGTATTATGCAGTTTTTACTTCAGTAAATATAATTCATTATTATGTAGAAATAATAGTTTTTTGTTGAATTTAGATTTGGACAGTTACAGTATTGACTGTTAAAATCATTCAATATATCGGGCAATTTCTTTTACAGATACCTGTTTATGAATTTTATTTATGGCTTATGGGATCAAGAATTATACGCGGTGAGTTAGGGGTACCTCCACCTCTTTTTCGACCATTCCTGGATCTCGAAATCGGCAAGGCCGATCGGATTGAAATTTTTACCACAGATAGAACAATTAAAATGATAAGACAGGTGTTCGAGGGAATAATTCTCTGAAGCGATTTTCAGGGTTTTTTCATAGGGTCTCATCTTGCCATGGGCAACCCCACTTTTACTTTTGCCGATTGGGGTAAAAATTGTTTTGGGAATACCTATGGGTATATTCCAGAGGTAGTTTTAAGGATTTTCAAAAGTCTCACTTACTTTTTTTTTTATGAGAAAAATACATAAAGGGTTTTTTCGGAAGCAGGTTTTTGATCTTCGGAACACTATAAACCTGCATGAAAACATCAGATTTGAGGCGGATTAATCCTTGGCAAGATTTAGAAAATCCCCTTTCTTCGCTACACTAGAAACAAGGAAAAATTTCGTATAGGATTTCTGATAAAATAGGATTTTGTGAATCCCATAAGTCTATAACGATAAGGTCTTTGATGTAGAGCGATGTCTTCAAATGTAGGTACCACTTGGGACTATCACTCCTTATGCTTATTTCAAAATCGAGTTTTTAATCAAAAAAGAGGGAGGGCTACCCTTAAATATTGAAAAAACAGAGTTTTGTTTTTGAATCGTTTATAATTTTAGGTACACCAAGATTATCCATCAATTATGGTTATTCAACTGATAATACTGTTTGTTTTAATTTTCATTTTGATCCTGTATCATTTTTTACATTATATCATGTTTGTAATATTCATTCATCATTATCATTGATATCATTTAGTAAACTTTTTCTTACTATTCTTAAAGGACAACCAATGGTTTAAATAAATCAAAAACATCTATTTATTTATTTATTTATTTCAGATCATAATGAATAATGGAACATCATCCACATTATTTGATCGATATGATGTTGGTTGTGAATTAGGTAAAGGTACTTATGGAATTGTTCGAAAAGCATTTGATACACGACAAAAACAAGATGTTGCTATAAAATGTGTTTGTCTCGGTGATGAAGGTATTCCAAGTACAGCTTTACGTGAAATAAGTTTACTTCGTTCATTAAAACATCCAAATATAATACGTTTATATGATATCCAAGTACATCAACCAACTGGTGAATTATTTCTTTTTTATGAATGTATGGAAATGGATTTATATGAATATATGAAATTATATCAAAAATCTTTACCTGAAGATTTATCAAAAAGTTATCTTAAACAAATGCTTTTAGGTATTGATTATATACATTCAAATTCAATGTTACATCGTGATTTAAAACCTCAAAATAGTAAGTTAGAAATAAGATTAGTTTTTTTCAAAATAAAATAATAATTTTCAATAAAAGTACTTATTGATTGGATTGGTTCATTGAAATTAGCTGATTTTGGACTTGGAAGACATTTTCAAATGCCAATGAGAATGTATACACATGAAGTATATTTCCATGAGAAATTTTCTATATATGTATGAAAATTATTTTTAAGGTTGTAACACTTTGGTATCGTTCACCAGAAATTTTACTTGGAGCAAAAACATATACAACAAGTGTTGATTTATGGAGTATTGGTACAATATTTGCTGAAATAACACATAATCGAGCATTATTTGCTGGTGAATGTGAAATTGATCAACTTTTTCGTATATTTCGAACACTTGGTAAAAATATTTTATAAATATTCTTTTTGTTTAACCTTTAATATTTTAGGTACACCAGATGATATAACATGGCCTGGTTTTTCATCAATGCCTGATCATAAAAAAACTTTTCCTCAATGGAAATCTCAAAATATGTCACAATTATTATCGAATTTATCAACAGATGCTCTTCAACTTACACTTCAAATGCTTGTTTATGATCCTGATCGACGTATAACTGCTAAAACAGCACTTGAAAGTACTTATTTTCAATCAATGCCAACACATCTTATCATTCCACCACAAATTAAAAATTCTACTTCATCAAATAATCACTCAGATATACAATGATATATATATTTTTCTTCTCTTTACTATGTCAGATGCTAAATTTGTTCTTTTTTCTTTGTTATATTAAATATATATATATGTTACTTTGTTGAAAAATTCTCTTATCAATTTTTGCACAAGATATCGACGATTATTATCTTAATTACCACCTAATGAGTATAAGAATTTAGTTTGTTAATTTAAATATATACGTACAAAACTAAATCTATTCCCCATTGGTGGCAATCAGACATTGTCATACCAAACTCAAAGTGCACTCTCATGGTGAAGAAGTGATAGCAGAGTTGCTTAATAGTATAACACGTCCAAAAGCCGAATAGTCTCAGGTTGAAAAGACCTGAGAAACTACGAAGGAAGCACTATTTCATATTACGTGGTGATGGTAAAAACTGAACTGAATCCAATAACAATATGATTATTGTATGAATACAGTATTGATTCAATCAATACCAGTGAAAATTATGAGATTTAACTTGCCTTTATATACTTTATTAACCGAGTCAATTACACTATTGTTATGCAATATCATATGCATACAAACACCTACGATGATAGATTATTCTCGTCGCTTCTCGAAGTCATGTGTTACAAGGTACATATTTGCAAAAGGATTGCATATTATTGATAAAAAGACATGAAATAATAATGAATCATCATATAAAACAAATAGTTTAGTATTCAAGGTTAATTTTGTAATCAAATGAAAATGATAAATATTATCTCATGTTTAGATACGCTAATGAATATATATATGTTGTATTCGATTACAATAGAATTTATTTGCAAATATTGATCATTTTGAACAAATAAAACTATGTATTCATATTTACTGAACAAACCTTAGAATGAACTGTATATAAATGAAACATTTGCATATATCTTTCAATTGAATATTTAAATGAATTAAAAATTCCTTAGTCCAGTCAGTATAATCCGAAGGTACATGATTTGACCTTTGTTTCAAATTTCTAGACACATAATAAAATCACCTGATACAACTAAAAATTTTCATTGAACATAGAATATCTCTGTGTTAAATGTTACTTTTTTTTTCTATAATGAAAACTAAAATGTCAATTGAAGAGGTCAACATTCTTTTTGTCTCTTACAATGATATTCATGTAAGAAGAGAACACATCTATCCGTAAGCTTGTATATTTATTCGTCGATTTGTATTACATAATTCTTGTTTAAAATAAAAAGATGATACAAATTCTTTTTTTTCTTTTCTTTCTCTATCTTATCGTTTTTTTTTGACATGCATTAAATAGTTCTTGACTCATTATTTGATCGAATAGTAATGGTTCAACTATTCGGTCGATGTTTACCATTAATTTGTTTATCAAGAAAAAAACGTCAATCATTACCGATATGTGAACAACAAACAGCTGGAACGAAACATCATCAAGAAGAAATTAATAAATTATTTGTAAGACGTGTTGAAAGTATCCGTGTAACACAACAAGGAGCAGTTTATAAACGTATACCAGTACAAACAGTAAATGAACGTTCACAACAACATAAAAAATCGTAAGAGATATGCAAAAGCCGAAATCCTATTATTAATTATTTTCTTCTAGATCGAAAAAATCAAAGAAAGAAATATTAAATAATAATAAAAATGAAAAAATTATTAAACCTGATGATACAGAATTTGATTGTGAAACACATATATCTGATCGACAATCGAAACAAAAAAATCGTGTAAAATCAAAGAAAAAATCTATACCATCATCAATAAAACAGAAATCAATTGAAAATAATAATACTCCATCGGAATCTCGTACACCATTAGAAAAATTATTTAATAAAACAACTAAACTTAAAGAACCATCACCAACACCATCAAGTATCATTGATATACCTGAAGAAGAAGATCATCATCATGATACAGCAAGTACTATATCATCATCATCATCATCGACAACATCAGAATGGTCAACAACAACATATCCTGATTCACATAGTAGTGAGAAAAGTAATGATTTAATTGTAAATTCAATTCAACGTCGACAATCTATGCCTCTTTCAAATTCAACAAATCGAAATGATGATAATAAACATCGATCATGTGTAGAAAGTTTTTATTTAGGTAGAGAACATGTACGACAATCAACATCACCACCATCATTATCACAAACAAAAATTCAAGAAGAATCTAATAAAAATAAACGAAATGTATCAGCAAAAAGTAAACAAGTCTTACAAAATGTACGAAAAATGATGAAAGATCAAACTATACAAGAACAACATTTTAATGATACACGACAAAGAGAATCTGTTCGATTATAATTGAATGAGACATTAGAAAATTCTTTTTTTTCTGTTTTTTGTTTTTCTAATTGTTAATAGATGATTTTACATGAAATAGATAGTGGAAAGGACATATAAAAATCTTCATTTTTTTTCAATACGTGTTAATTAAACAAAAAAAATGATATTTGCATAAACTTACGGAACAAAAAAAATTAAGGATTAAATAAACGTGTTACAATCATCACTTGTTAATATCTTATTACATTGATGAAATGTAAAAAGCTTTATAAATGAGATTATTCATGAGTATTACTATACGCGATCATGTTCATTTTATTTAACATGTATTAAACTATGACATTTTACTATTATTTCTTCTGATGGTTACAAACTCATACTCGAATCCTTTTATATATGTTACAGTTGACATGAGAATTTAGTTGAAATTCGAATACGCGACAAAATAAAAAAATTTTCTAAAAGAGAAAATCTTAGTACTTCAAAGCAGTTTTGTCAAATTTTTCTTCGTTTCTTTCTGTGTACATTGTTTGAGAGATGACTGGTTCCCATTTATATATATTTTCTCTAAAATTTCTATCTATTACACCTAAACAGATGATACAAAATCTATATATCTTAGATGATAAGTTAATTTAATGTAAACAGTTCTGTACTTTCTATGCGAAAAAAGAAGCAATCGCTGGATGTCCCGTATGTCCTCCTTATAAAACAATATTCGTAATGAATGTGAAACTTAAATAATCAATTTTATCTTTAATCTAAATTTCTTTTTTTTCTTAAATTGATTAAATTTATTCAAATAGGTAACATTCAAGTTTGTTATTAGCAAAAGAAAATATTTTTCATATATGAAATTTAATCTATAACCATGAACTATTCTGAATTCGTTTTTTCTTCAAAATTAAAAATATAGAAATAGTTTCTTTATTTACAGCATTTCAAACTCAAGTATATTCCCTAACCGACTATTGCTTTTATTAAATATGTTATACTCAAATAATAAACTATAGAAAAAGATGTAGTGTGAAAGGTTTTATAATTTACAAAGAACAGATCATTGTTTAGTTGCAGTTTTTGCTCTAAAATCGAATAAATATCTAAGCATCGAAGCTATACATTTTTGTCAAAAACAATTTATCAATATACAGTAAACTCTTTTCTCACACTCTTCAATGAATAAATTATAATCCAATATCTAAAGTTGATTTTAAATATTTCTTGATGAAACTGAAATTTTGCGGTCAAAAGATTTTAATCAAAATGGGTGATGTAAAAATATACTGTCTTCTATAAATTAAACAGGTTTTCATTGTACATCTTTTCGTATATTTTATTTTAAAATACAATATATATTATATGATAAAAGAAATCGATTATTATTTTTACATTCTTATCACGTTGAAAACTGAGAGAAAAAAATAAACAGAAATTTTTTCTACTACCGTAAGTCACTTTGCGTGACGTAATGATTCATTATTTTCGTAGCTTTGCAGCAATCGTTATTGCGGTAATTATGTTGTATGAATAATAATGAGTCAAAATGTGTGCATATTTGTTATTTTTTCTGTTCTGTTCTTATTAAGATTTTGATAATAAATGGGTAATAGACAATAATGATAAATCTTTTTTGTTACCTTTTACCGTTTATCCTCGTTAAAATCCAACGTCTGATGACGATAGATAAAGGATAAAAACCAGCGAGGAAAATTCTAAATACTTGATTAGTTTTTAATTGAAGATAAAAATAGTCGTTAATGAAAATTATGATGAAATTTGATAATTGATGTTTTTGTTACGAATAAAAACATTCGATGACTCATTGGGTAATTTTTGTATCGTTACAGGTGTAGTTAAACAAAAACAAAATTCTAGATATAAGCATGAACGAAAGACTTTTTTGATAAAATGAACAAAAATATTATATTTGAGTATAACTCATGCCACTAAATATGATTTGATCTATTTTACAATCGTAGTAAAATAAATGATACAAAGCTCCGTTTGATAACGATTCTTCTAAAAACAATTCATGAAATTTAAATATCTATTTCAAATTTATTGCATTTGTAGGAATACGATTAATAAAACGACTACTAGATCTAAGTAATATATTCTATTCTTGATATTAATAATCAGGAAGTAAAAATAGTTATACTAATGCTTGAATTTTTTTTCCATTCATATTCAACATTCGAGAATAATAATATGAAAACAAATGTATGATTGTTGTTTGTATATGAAATTATCAGCGACGGACAAGATGAGTAATCGAACTATATGCTATTGACGTATTGTACGACCCATGGGAAATATTTTGTACATAGATTACAAAGTAAGTAGGAAGTATGACACAGTTGATTGCTTTTATCGTTCTGTGAAGTAAGTAGTCACTTCCTAACATAAAACATACCCTTACTACAGGTAAAAATGTTTTTGCTCTAATATATTTCCAGATAGAAGTTACGCAATCATATTTATCCGTTTGGAAATAAGTTAACATTTTCCTACATCCGCGTACCTTAAGATAGAAAAAACCAGCCTTGTAAACTATTGCACTATATAAACATGGCCGTCAACGGACGAATATTACTATTATCATGTATCCATTTATTTTTCGTCATATTATTATGTTTCCATTTATTTTTCGTCAAATTATTACAAGAACTTGTAAGATGGCGACAAAAACAAGTGGAACAACAGGGATGCTTGGATCCTATAATTCAAATTCATTACCACAACGAGAAATTATTGAATCTTCAACGTCATTAATGAAGAATGCTATGAAAAATCTCAATATACGTCCTGGAAGATGTCCTGTACTTATTGCTGATTTTGGTTCATCTCATGGATCAAATTCTATGCATGCTATGAAAACTATTATTAGTTATATACAAGAATTTAAAAAAACAGATCAACAATTTTTATCTGTACACATTGATTTACCAACAAATAATTGGACATCATTCTTTGATACTTCAAATGAGCAAGATAAAAAAATTTTTTTTAGTTTAGCAACTGGTCAATCATTTTATAAACAATGTCTTCCACCAAATTGTTTAACTGTTGGTTATTCATCTGGTTCTATTCACTGGCTTTCTCAAAAACCATGCAATATAACAAACCATTGTATATCTACTTTTGCTAAAGGTGCTGAACTTCAAGCATTTCAAAAACAAGCTCGTGATGATTATCGCAATTTTCTTGAAAATCGTTCACGTGAACTTATTCAAGGTGGTATTCTTATTCTTGTAATGAATTGTTTTAATGATGAAGGTATAACTATGACTGAAAGTGTATATCATAATTTATATAAATGTGCTAAATCAATTTTATCACCAAATGTAGAATTACCTAATTATACACTGCCAGTTTATATACGTTCATATGATGAATGTGTCGATAAAGAATTATTTCATCAAAATTCATTTGAAGTAATTCATTCAAATATGTCAGCCGTTGATTTTAAATTTTATGAACAATTAAAAAATAATGAAATGGAATTAAAAGAATTTTCTGAAAAACAAACAGAATTTATACGATGTGCTACAGACTCCGTATTAAGAGGAGTATTAGAAAGTACTGGAAAGCGGTCAAAAGAAGATATTGATCAATTATCAAATAAATTCTGGAAGTTGTATAAAGAACACGTTCAACAAAATCCGGATGAATTTGATATAAAATGTTATCAAACATATGTTGTTTTAAAAAAACTATAAATATTTCCTTATGTTGTTTTGAATTTTTTTTTAATATTTCTTTTTCTTTTTTACGAATAAATTTAAAAAAAGATTTTTTTTTTATTTTTTGATATCAATCATCGACATATACAGAGGATATTGTTGAGAGATATGTATACAGGATTTTAAAACTTGCTATATTATAATACTACAGTTTTAAAAAAATAGATTATATATAGGATTGTGAGGCATGTATCCTCTGATGAATGTGGGTTCATGTGAAGCAAGAAGAAGGGAACGCAAGAAAAAATTTCCCATATCATATATATATATATATATATGACAGGAGAGAAGAAGAATACATCACTACCTAACAAGGATATACTATTATTTTTATCTTTTTACTTTTTCTCTATTATCTTATGTACTGTAAAGACTTTCTAGTCATCAGTTTATGCGTATATAGAGATGTAAGCCGTCAGCCGATTTTTGTTGAAACCGACGACTGGTAGCTGACATTTTTGCTAGAGCCGACGCGCGTCCAAGCCGACGGCTTACACCTCTAGTATTAGTAATAGTATACCCTTTTTTTTATATACGCTGCGTATATAAAAAAAGGGTATATTATTATTAATACAAAATGAAGGTGTGATTGGGTGTGTATAATATGAGTGCGTTATATTCTTCTTATGTATATCTATACCGATGCAGAAAGCAATGATTTTGTCTTTCAATGTGATAGATTGATGTATTATTAGAATAATTCTGTGTGCTAAAGATGAAAGTTGTTTCGTAATAAATATAGAGACTAAAAATAGATGATCAATAAACCATCATAAAGACCAAGTAATAAGTTGTTATTTGTTCTATTATGTATTATTTTTATTTACATATGAATAAATATATGTGGCAGATGAGTTTGAAACAGGTTCAATATTAATTAAATGAGTATTTTTCTATATTTTATAGTTATAAGTGGGGACATGGATTATTGGCTAAAAATAAATTGTTCAATTTTTATAATATTGTATTTCTTTTCCATGATAATAATATTAAGAAATTGATTTTATTGATTGAGAATAATATGAGAAAGTTTTACGTAGGTTTTTTTTCTTCTGTGATCGAGATTTTGTAGAATTGGTCACATGAGAAATAAACATGAATATTTTTAGTTAGATTATGTTTATTACGTGCGATGATAAAATCAAAAAAAGAAATATGAGAAAGAGATTTTAAAATTTATGATCACATTCCAGAAAAAATGAAAGCCAATAGTTAAATAAACGTAAAGCAACAGAGACGTGCGATTGTGTATTATTTTCTTTTTAAATATTTTCATCAAATAAAAATATTTTAATTATAAAAACAAAACACATCGATTTATCTAATTAAAAATGTCGTCATAGATTATGTTCAATCATTATATGTTTCATAGTAATGAACCTCGATAACACAAGCAACGTAAACATTTAATTTAGTAGATCTTAGCGAAACTTTTTAATATAGAATATTTATGGAAATAATAATTTTAGAGAAGCTATGCAATAATATATTGTGAGGCTACCAATTAATTTATATCTTTATAATACCAAACGTCGAATAAATAAATGTATGATACAATGAGTTCGTCTAAATTTTTAGTCGTTATTTTTAATGTATGTTTTATTTTGTAAAAGACACTACACAAATAATCTATATTATTCTAATAGAAAAATCTTTTTCGATATTTTTTTCTTTTAATTATTTCGTGCATTCCAAAGTCAACTGAGTTTTCATGTGAGCTGTAACATATAAAATAGAAGGGACAAGGATATTTCGTACTAGGTGTCTCGAATACCTGCTAATCCGTTCAGGTGTTCGGAATTAATTTTTTGCTTTCAAAACGTTTACCGAGAGTCTCTAACACATGTTGGTCAGAAAATCGCAATTTAAAAAAAACACAGGGGCGGTCATGTCTGTGTAGTATGACAGAAGAATGACTTATACACCCACGCCCACAGTGAAACAGATGAACTATATTCTACATTTCCATATTACAGCTAAATATTTATTTCGTGCACAAAATATATTATATTCGTTTCTTTACATTGGACTTTTTAATAAGATTAATTGATTTAAAACATTGGCTTCAATAATTAAGTCTAATGGTACTTCATTGATTAATGTAACATCATTATTTTTTAAATGTTGTCGAATTTTTCTATTAGTTATTAATTGTGTTCTAACAAGTTCATCGATTGTTTTCATTTGATTAAGTTTCATTTTTTCATCAAATAAACTTTTGTTTTCTTTAATTAACATTGGATATTCACCATAACATCGTCGATGAAGTTCTTGATAAATAAGTTCTTTTTGAGATTGATCTTCCGTAAGATTTGCATTAGTATACATTGATAACAAACGTGAATTATCCAACAGATGCAAATTTTCATTAGCGAGACTAGTAGCTATATCATTTGGTAGATATCTTAAGAGAGATTTGGAAGATTCTATTGAATCAATACTGAATGATATTATATCAGGTATTGAGGTACGATTATTTGTTAATATTATATGTTGATATTCTGCGTTGTTATTTGATTGTGGTTGATTATTTATTGGCATTGGCATATGTTCATGATGATCAATTGATGATGTTGTACTTTTTTTATCACCTGAATCATGTCGATAATCTTCTAGACGAAAAACTCCTGGTGCCGATTGTTTACTATCAAAACTAGTTGAAAAATAATCATCTGGTAAATCTGGCATACGTAATGGATGGTTAACTGATGGATAAGGAGCTGATGTTAAATGAGAAAATCCAATGGATGTTATATTAATATTAGATGTTTTCGATACTGTATCTGGATATGGAGGTGGATAAATTGGTTGTGGTATTGGTGCTACATTTGGATAAGGAGGTGGATAAATTGGTTGTGGTATTGGTGCTACATTTGGATAAGGAGGCGAGTGAATTGATTGTGATGATGTTCGTCGTGTATTTGGATACGAAGAAAAAGAAATTGTTGAAACATTTAATTCTTGAAATGAATGTAACGTTGCATCGACATCTGTATCTTGATTATCGTCATTTTTTTCTTTATCATCTAATAATGTTTGAACTATAAAATTTTCAATTAAAAGTTCAGAATTAACATTAACAATTTGAAAAATATCCGAATCGATAATCTTATTAATTTGTTGTTGTAATTTATGATATGAATAACTTAATTCTTGAATATTTTTATATTTATATTTTTCTAATTTTTTATTTATTATCATAATTTCATTTGGTGTTAATAGCGGATTTGTTGATTTACCTTGTGCACGTTGATGAAGTTCATTTAAAATTAATGTTAAAAATTTATGATCATTTGTTTTATGATATAATTGAATTAAATCAACTGTTTTTAAAAGTTTAATATCAGGTAAATTATCTTCAAGCCTTTGTTCTTTATCAATAATTTTCATTGATGATTGTTTTTGACGATTTTCTTCAATTGAATAAATAAATTTAATTAAATATTTTATTATATTATCAGTTTGTATTTTTATTTCATGATTTTTTATTAAATTTGATTCTAATTTTAATTGTTTTATTAAATATTTAAATTCTTGAGATAAATTAAATGATGAACATATTTGATATAATTCAATAGATTTCTTTTTAATATCATGAATTTTTTTCTTCAATGTTTTTTCTAATATTTCTTTTGTTTCCTTTATTGTTAAGATTCTTTCTTGATAGTTCGTACTATTTGCACATGCTTGATTATATGTTTTCTTTAAATCATCTAATATATCATATAAATTTTCTTGTGTTATCTGAATAGTTTTTTTCGCATGATAATGATTTATATATGAACAATGATTTGGACATTGTTGACATTTACCATTTACCATAACTTTACATCGAGAAAATATTTGTGCACCGATCGTTGTTGTTTCATTTAAATGACAATGATTATGACAAACTTGATTACAACTTGCACATAAAGTACTATGATATTCAGCATCAACTATTTCAATTTTTTCAATTGTTTGAAATTGAATATAATCTTGATATGTAATTGTATCTTGATTTGCTTGTTGAAATGCAAAATCTAATTGGAATAATTCATTTTGAATTTTTTGTATTTGAGTTATTTCTAAATGTATTTCGTGTATAATAAATTTAATATCATTACGAATTTGTTTTAATTGTATAAATGAATCAATAGATAATTGTTTAAATGAATCAATTGTTTCAATTATTATTTTAATTTGTTTCATTGAATAATTCCAATCATATTGAAGTTTATCATAAATACTTTTATTCCATGTTTGAGGATTTGATACAAATGCACCATTTTGCATATGAAATGGATAAACTTTACCATGTAAATTTAATATATTTAAATCAAATGATGATTCATGTTTTTTAACATTCGTTAATATAACAATAACATTTTCTAAAATAATATCAGGTATAGTACGATTTAAACAAGTAATTATAGTACGAAGATGATTTGTTAATCGATTCATAGATCCATTAATAAGAATAATAACAGATGTTAAATTACCTAAACCTGTTATAGCATCAATCATTTTATTAATGTTATTTTCATTTTGTTCAGTACCGCGAGTATCAGAAAGACCAGGAGTATCAAGAAATAAATATTGCTTATTTGTTGTTGAATCAGTAAAAATATATTGAGTACAATCACTAGTTTTTGATTGAGTATCATCATATAGATTTGATTCATTATGTGAGTAGTTTTCAGTAGAATATGGATGATGTTTGCATGGAACAGCAATTTTAAGATTATTTAAACTACCGTTATTAAAATAATTGCACGAATAATTAATAAATGTTGATTTTCCAACACCTGTTTCACCGATAAGAAGTATTTTTGGTATATTATTAAAATTTGAGCGATGATCATCTAATGGACCTGCTGACATCAGATGAGACATCCTCGAATTTTTTTATCAAGAAATCTAAAATAAAATATAACTAAATGTACATAACTTCTTTTTGTCATTTGATGATACATAAAATATTCAGTTAAGCTTCATTGATTTTTATGCAGACAACTTATGTAAAAAAACAAGTGATTGTATAAGTAAATCATGACAATATTTACCTTTAGTTCGAAAAAATGTATATGATATTTACAAGATTTGAATAATTTTCATTATAATTAGTAGATATTAGTCTGATATCTAATCGAATAAATGATACTTACTAAACTAGGTTTTCTTTCGTTACTTCAAAATGATGTGCGCATAATGATGTAGAAATCGTATAGTAAATATGTGTTATTCTTTGCTTAGGTACAAAATACAAAGTATGTCATAGACTGAATACCTATTTTGTTTTTTATTTACATAAAAACAAAACATCGTCATTTATCAATGTTTTTTTTCCAACTTGGATTTTAATATAAGTGGATAAAAAAGCAATGTTTTAACAATGAGTAATATTCAATAGTTTAAGAGAGAAAAAAACAAGTTTGCTACTATATAAATCGACATTAATCTTTCTTATCAGTTGAATGATTTAAATAGGAAGTAGTGAAGTTTGTATATTTTAATAAAAGAAAATCATTCGTTTACTGTATGAGAGTGAAATAGAAGCTTTTTCTGGTGTATTTATTAATTAAAATTAGTAAAAAATTGTTAAATAGATTCAATTAATGACTCAAAGTAGAATTATGATTCATTCAATATAAATCAAATAGATAAACAAGATTTTTCTGTTTCAGAATGCTTAAAGACATGTTTTTATTTCTTTAAAATAAATTAGACAATTGTAGTTTTAGAATGGTCTATGTCAACATAATTATGATGTGTTTTAGGCCATTTGGAAGTAAGTATATACGCTAGAGCAATGCATATAGCTATAATTAATGTGAATATAAAACATGGTGTCATAAAATATTCAGTATCTTTGTTTCTTGAGAATTGATGACTTGCACTTGGTTGATTGATACTGCGTTTCAATTGATTTGAACGAATTAAAGATTGTTTTAACTCGAGAATCTTGTTACATAATTCAGCAAAAGTGACTTCTGTCCAAGGTACTTGCATTTTATGAATTTTATTCGATTCATACTCTGAACATGCACATTTTCGGAAAATTTCATAAACACTTTGTGTTGATCGTTTTCTTGCAAATATATGTCCTTGTTTATCACATTTGTAACATTTATAAATATTTAAGTTCTTGAACGTCTGTACCCGCATGTTTAAATGTTTCTGAATAATATGTTGCTCGAGATCAGATCGAAAGGTATTTGTTCCTTTATTAAAACAACACATGTAATCTGGTTCAGATTCAAGTCGAATTGTTGAACCGTCTAGACCGCTTTTCTTCATTGCTGGTAAACGGCAATTAACAAGATTCCAATATTGCCGCGCAGACTCTTCATCGTTAATAAGCATATATTGAACAGGAAAGTTTTCTAGAACATCTAATTTATTTCTTTGTTGTAATTCTTTGGCAATTGTGAGACGACGTGTATCAATACAATAAGAATGCCCTTCAACTTCAAAAATCCTTATCGGTGCTAGAGATTTAGGATCTAGCAAACCAAATACTAAAGCAACATATGTTTCACTAACGCTCATTGTTCGATGAGAAAAATATGGATAAAAATATTCTTGTGCATAACGAACATCATTAAAATTAATATTCTTAGCATTCATTTTGGTCATTGTGTATATTGATCAACACGATTGATATTGTTAGCTATTTTCCGTTCTACTACGATCTAGACAATATATTACAGTACAACTTGTTATCCACCACATACAAAAAGTTTAACGAAATAATTTCTGTTTTTGTTATAAAAGCGAAATCCGTTAGTCATTCCTTTCTTGTTTCCTTCTTAAAATATGTGTCATCGAAATCGGAAGATGGACATATATCTTCTGTTCTGTATTTGAATTTCAAACTGTATACGATAGATGTCACTTTTAAAAATATTTTTATAATCTCGTAAAATTAAATTAAATATTTCTCTTTATAATTAAAAATTAAGATATAAAAACAAATATCATAATCTTTTAGTTAAATAAAAAAATTTTTTTTTAAGTAAACTATTTCGAGGTCGTTACCTTGAAAACGTTACTTTCAAAATATTGACCGATGGACGTAGAATAATTAAAACATTTTTACTAGTTTATAAATAGCATAAGAAAAGAAAATTTTTTAACAAAAAAAAAAAACAACATCATTCTTTATTCGATCACGAGACATGTCGTTTATATTAATGACTTATTTTTTTCTCATTATTCATTTTCAATAATCCTACATCATTCCATATAGGTATGAAGAACTAGATTTATATTCGATTTACATGTATATCAATCGATTCAAGAAAAATAAACTCTTTTTGTATAAATAACTGATCATTTATTCGTTAAAATAGTCACAATATGTTTTGTTAACATTGAAGAAATGTTTTGACTAAATTCACTAAGAAGGTATTAGTATTAGAAATGAAGTGGCCAACCAACGTTGAACTCCTACTAATTCATACAATAATACTTCATTTAAATAAGCAAACATTCATTTTTAGATAGTTTGCTTTTTTTCAAAACGATATGGCTCTTAAACGAAAAACACGTAATTTACCAAATCTAGATGATAATGAAAAATTTACTCAAGTAAATCCTATAATTTTATTTTTTCTTTAATATATGTATTTTTTCTTCTAGATGTCTTTTTTCGATCCGGTTTATCAAAACGATAATGAAAGTGATGGCGAAATATCAGTTAATAGTCTTGTTCGACAAGCATTTCGAGATAATAATCAAGATGAATCAAATGAAACATTAGATGCTGATCCGATAACAAATAATGCAGCACAAGATGAAACATCTGATCAAGAACAATCAGTAGAAGTAAGAAGAAAATTAATCATCAGAATTATTCATATTATTTGATTTTATTTAGTTTTCTACGGAAAGAATAATTGTTCGTGTAAAACAAATTCAAAATTCTATTCAACAAGCACAAACAATGCTTGATTCAATGGATAAATTTAAACATTTAGTTGTAATGAATTTATTTTGTAATCTATTCGAAATATTTATATATATGTAATTCTAGCCGGGAAGTGAAGAACAATGTGAAAAACTTCGTATAATTATTGCAAATCTTGAAGAACAACAAGCTGGTTATGTTAATTTATTCAATTTAATTACAGTAAATTTCTAAAAGAATTGATTTTTAATCATTTCTGTTTTCATCTAGTTAACAAATGAAGAACGATCAGGACTTATTAAGAAAATTTCTGTAGCTGATCGTCAAATTCAACTCGATAATGATGATCAATCGAATGACGATGATGATGATGATGACGAAGAAGAAGAAGAGGATGTATGTAGATTTTAAGACATAATACTTTAATTTCTTCATTAATCCATTAGGAAAAACCAATATCTCAACGAAAAGTTCAATTTCCCGATCATTCACATAGTGAAAATAAAAATGGTTTTAAACCATCGATTTCAACAATAAATACTTCTGATAATGAACAAAATACTCGTAATGATAATTCAAATTATGATTCACTTGTTGGAAGTCTTAAAAGTGATACAATCAATTGGAAAGATCAACAATCAACCGTGAGTTTTCTTTTAATTTTCTTTTTTTATTTCTTTTCTTTTTTGTTGTATTATTTAAGACTGGTGATGAAGCAAGTGATGTTGAAAGTGAAAAAGAAATGGAAAGAAATTTAATGCTCCAAAAAGAACAAGTAATATAAAGTTTCTATTTACTAAAGAATATTCAAACATTTTTTTTCTCTTAAGCTTCGAGCTTTACAAGGTCAAAAACGCGCATTACTTGCATTGAAAAAACGTTCTGAACAACGTTTAGTTGAACAACAACAACAATTAAGTAATAAGAAAACTGTGACTCCAAAAGAAGATCCATCAGAAAATGATCTTTTATCTGATATTCATAATCTTCGTGATCGGTACTGAGAAACTCTTATAAAATAATTGACCTTCTTTATATGGTTTTAGATTACAATTACTTCGAAATCTTTATGAACAAAAACATGAAGTTGAAGTTAAACAAGTTAAAAGGTAAATTTTCATAAAAACGAATTTTATTAACGATAGTTTTTCTTTGTTTCTTAAGTTCACCCAAAGAACAACCGAAACCTGATGAAAACCGTGTAAAAAATTTACAACATGTTCGACAACAATTAAATGAATTAGAACAAATTGTTCGATATTATCAAATGGATTTAATGGATCAACAAGAAGAAGAAACAACTGTTTATGAAGAAGCCCAAATTCAACCTGATGATGTACAACGTTTAAAAACACTTATCACCCAACAGAAACAACAAATATCACCAGCAAAAATAAATAATAACAATCCACCTAAACCACTTGATAAATTATCAACTGAATTAGCTGCTAAAAGATTGTAAGTAGAATGTAAATCATTCTGTTTATCCGAAAAAAGAAATCTATGAATCAGGAAAGACTTTGATTGATGTCAGAAATTCATCTCATAAGCAATCGATTAAAAAAATTTGTTTCATTTTACATGGATTTAAATTTTTCTAGAGAATTAGAACAAGCAAAATCTGCATTAAGTCGCCTTCAACAAATGGTGAAAACAATCGAACCTGATCAACCGTCTTCATCTGCTCGTTCAACTCCGATTCCACCATCTCCTAAAAAATCACCCAAAAATACGAAAATGAATCTTTCAACTAATTCAAAACCGAAAATGAATCTTTTAACTGATCTTATTTCACCAAAATCAAGTGAAAAACAAAATTCTATTCTCGCAACGAATACATATGCTGATGCTAAAATGGCTGCACAACATCGTGAAATTGAACGTTTAGTTGAATCTCGTCAACGTTTACATACACTGAAAGATCAAATAGCATCGTTACATCAAAGTATGACTACACCACCTATTCAATCAAAAAAAGGTTTCGAATAGAGAAAGAATTTATTTTTATTTCAAAAAACAAACATTTCTTTTTTTTCTTAAAAAAATAGATTCAAAAAATGAAACACAACTTGATAAACCATCATATGAAAGTGAATACAATCAATTAAAAAATCCAGCTGATGATGATTTAGATTTGTATCGTTTTGAATGTGAATCAGGTGATGGAGAAGAACTTGACGATGATGATAATGATGATGATCTTGGTAAAATATTTTCTTTTTTTAAGAAATTCAACATAATCATTTATTTCCTTTTATAGATGAAGAGATTCCACTTCCACCTCGAATAAAACAAGGAGTAAGTTTATTTATTTTCTTTGTTGTTTGTCTTTTTAATATTTTATTTTGTTTAAGAATTTTCATACACCAGAAGATATCGTTGCTGAACATGAACAACGTTTATTAAATAAAAAACCTGATCAAACTGAAGAATTAAGCACGCAAATGCGTGAAATATGTCGTTGTTTATCAACATTTATTCAAGAACAAAAGTCTTTTAATCGCCATATCGAAGAACATCTTACCGCAGCAGCTGTAAATAATTCATCTCGAACATCTCTTCCTTCCGTATCAACTTCAGGGGATACAATGTTTAATCAATTACAACAACAAGTTCTTACTCAAGGTCTTATTGTTAATTTAAATACAGCTTATCGTGAAATAGCTGTTTTACAATCAGAAATCAATACACTTCAAACTGAAAATAGTCGTTTAACAGCATCCTCGGCATCATATGATAGTCAACAACAAAAACAACAACAACAACAACAATATAAAACACAACTATATTCACGAGATAATTCAAAAGATTCAATCTATAGTTTAAATCAAATTCAACCAATACGTTCAAAATTTACTGAAAATATTCAACCATTAAATCATAATTTATTAGCAAATAATAATAGATTTGAAAATTCAAGTAAAACATCATTTAGTAGTCAAAGTACAGGAAATCGAACGGCTATTAATTTTAATGAAGATCAATTAGAAACAACACCGATCAAACATGAAAGAAATGGTAATAGAAAAAATTTTATAGAACTATTTTTATTCAAAACTTTAAGAAGATATCTCTTGATTCTACAGAAAAAATTAGAACAGTATGAGACATCGGGCACTGTTTCACTTTATAGGAGTAATCAGTTTGAAAAAGACAGAAAGAAAGAATTTTGAAGATTCAGATATGAGAGTGTCAGTATCAATAGACAACTATAGTGTCTTATCTAGCTGAGGGGTTGGGTAGGCGACGCCCACTCGAAAAAAGAAGCCTAGATAAAACACTGGACAACTAATGGTAGAGTTGATAAGTAACGTATCAGCATGGGTATAGAACATGTATATATTTCTTGTTATCATTCATACTAAAAAATCTCTTTTCTTCTTCTGAATATTCTAGCAACGTTTACTTCTGATCGTTTATTATCACCAAAACCGCTTCATTTACATACAAAACAATTACCTGATGGATATGAAGTAACTTCAAATCATTATCGTAATTCATCGAAAGGGATTCCTTCGAAATCATTTATTATTCGTCGTCGAGCAGTAACAAATGAGAATGCAAATCAACTTAATAAATCTCAATCACCTAATTATAATCAACTATTACAACAAAATACCTTTGATAATGACGATGATGATGATGATAGTGATGATAGTGAAAGTAATAGTGAAGAAGAACAACAAAAAAATGATCTATCAAGAACTATATTTAACCTTGAACCATCAGTTTCTTATTCAGCATCAACTCAAGTATTTCAATTTAAAAAAAAATTCTGAATCAAAATTAAAAGCAATTTATTTTAGGATTTAGATAATGCTGATATACAAACAATTAATTTACAAGTTAAATCAATTATGGTTCAATTAATTCCGTAAATATTTCAAAAAAACAAAACTAATTTATTTACATTCTTTTTTTTCTTCTTCTATTAGATTTATGCGATTACATATTAATGATATATTTAATCATTCGATTTTAAATCATGTTCGTGAACGTATCTTATTTTTATTTAAACAACAACCAGATTCTGCTCAATTAGTTTCCCATTTTCAAAATCAATTCTCAGCATCCCTTGCAAAAACTATTGAAAAATATTGTGGAACAACGTAAGATATATAACAAAAAAAAAACATGATAAATAGTTTTTATTTTTTTCAAGTATTCGTGATTGTGCTGCTGATCTCATTCGTGATATATCTGATGTTGCTTTTGATGAATTAGTTAAATATAAAGTATTTGAAAATAATAATCAAGCAACAAATATTAATGAATCAATGATAAAATCAACGAATACACAACAAGATGAATATTCAAATTTAGTAAAAATTATTTTGTTGTTTAATAAAAAATGAAAAAAATTGTTTTTTATTTTAGTATCATTCAACTATTGAAAATTATACACCAGAAACATCATTAGTAGATGGTGGAGAGAATGATAATAAATATCAAATTGAATTAGCTGAATCAGAAAGTCGACCATTAACATTGTATGTAGGATAGTGTAATTGTTTGATTCTCTTTCTTTCTCTTATGCGTATCGATATATGAATAAGTAAAGCTTCTAACAGAAGTTGCCTAGATCCAGAGGTGGCGCGATCAGAGGAGTGTCGGGGGTGTGACAACCCCTCCCCCCCCCCCAATCTTCCAAAATTTCTATTTTTTGCTCAACAAAATCGGCAAATCTTCTTAGGTATTTCATCAAAGATAATGCTACACCCCTCAGTGTTGGCTGACTCGCGCCACCCCTGCCTAGATCTATAATGATTCCATATCTATACAAATCTGAGATTAGCTAATTCAAATTTTGCATCTATTAGAAATATAAACTTGATTTTTGTCAATCTACATCTCTTTTCGAATAGTATTGATTTTTTCTAAACTCTACACAAAGAGGTCCATAGTTGAATAATACACCTTTTTTTTTTAAAAATTTCACGTTGTGATCGGATGCTTAACTGATCATCTATTATTATAGTTCAAGACCGAACTTTTGCCACTTATTGACATATATAGATTAGAAGTGTATCTCATATTGAAAAGTTTTCTTAATGATTTTTTTCTTCTTCTTCAATAGAGTTGGTAGTGATGAAGAAGATAATGATTCTGATCAAGAAGAAAATAAAGATAGTGAATTAGAAACAGCTGTATCACGTCAAGATATAAATCTTAATCAAAATGAAACAGCATCATCAAGTGAATTGAATTCTAATGGACATGAATATGTAATGGTTAATCGTTCAACAAGTAATGATACTATTGATGATAATATACCAGAAGTTGAAGAAAAAAAGAATGAAAATGAAGATGAAGTTGTTGCTGATTCATAAAATCAAATACTTCCACTGTTCATTTTGTATAAAACATTAAAAATTGTATATTCGTGTGCTATTCACTTTTTTTTGCACTAGAACTTCGTTTTTTTCGTATGTATTGTTTGCGTCTCTGTGAATATCATGAAAATTCAGCATTCCATTTATATGATCTTCTGTTTTATACTCTGGTCTTTTTTTTTATATGATTTCTTGATGAAAAAAAAACAATGTTCTTTTTTTTTACTTATAAACTACTAACACAAGTTTTATATCGATGTTAGCGCGAATGATACTTTTGCTTGCACTTTTCATTTCACAATAAATAAAAGATAACAAAAATGATTTTGTCTACTCAACAATTAAAGCAAACAAATAGATTTATATGTGATAAAAGAAAAGAAAAGGATTCAAGATGGATAATAGAAACAAACGAAATATGATCGATCAGCATAAATCGTTCTTTATTTTCTATGTCTGAAAAAAATAGGTTAATAATGGAGAGTTATTCAGTGTTGAAAAGTATAGACGTGTTTCCCATTGTAATATTGAACGAATTATTCAAATTTATCGTTGATCTTACTATGTATATAAATTGATTTAGACGACTATCTTTAGAATAAAGTGTATAGATTAAATTCTTCAGTATGCAACTCATTCATCGAACAAAATTTATTGATATACTGTTCAAAATTTATTATACATATCATAGAATACTTGATTATATAACTGGTGTGATAGTCGAAGAATTGATGACTTCGTATTATTTCAAATTATAAAGTAGGTACCTATGAGAATTTACTTTCATGATATGAAAAGTATTCATCTTCTCATACGTTTTCATTTGATGATTGAAAAAAAAAGAATGTACAAGTCTGTTTATTTACATATGCAATCAGTCATTTTATTTAAACATACAGTAGTGATATCATATAGCATATATGTATGTTGTAAAACAGACTAATCGAGAATACGTCTGCTGTTCGCTCTCAGTCAGCACTCAAGATATCGAACTACAAATATATTGAGATTAAACAGTTAACTTGCAAGCTGTTCAAGTAGTTCACATTGTTGATAAATAGATATTCCTATACTTTTTCTTATTCTCTTTTATACTAAACATACATATATACAACGAACTTTCATGTCGATAAGTTTATCAATGGTTACGTATTCGATAAACGATTAGAGTACTCTATAAAAATCAGAGTTCACTGATATATTTATATAACTAAATATGTTAACTGTTCAAGATATCTTTTGTTTAAACTGTTCAGTTTGTCACGAAAACAACATTAATGATTATTCTCTAATGTAAATAATATGTGCATGTCTATATATTGATAGATAACAAATAGTTGTCATGTATATATCAAGGGAATGATAGAGAGACACTTAAGATTCATTCTATATATTCTTTTTTTCTTATTATTTGATTACTCTCATCAGTATACAGCTGGTATAGATTCTTATCAGTTAGTAGATTGAACTACAACAAGAGAAGAATAGACAAACGATCGTATATATATAAACCTGAGTTTTAATCAGTAGCTGTCTTTTCTTTTTTACATACTCTAGAACAAATATAAGACAGCAAATCTACATCTATTAAACAACAACAACAACAACAAAGAATAGTACAAGTATTGGTACAAGAGACGCAAATATTCAATGATGATAGCGTCTGTAAATCTCCGTTTAATTCTAGTCTTGTTGCTCAGTAAGATTATATTTAATTTTAAAGCAAACGTTCATATTCTCTATATTCTATTCTAGTTTGTCGAGCTTCAACCGCGCCAGTATCTCCAAATAAACCTGATCCGATGTGCTCGTCTGGTAAGAATAAATAGATGTGATTAATCATCTTTTTTTTCTCATACATATATATATATATAGCTCATCTTGTTGCATCGGATCAAGGTTCGTTAGTTTATAAATATAAAACTGAAGTGAAATTATCTGTTGCCAATGGTCAATATGATATAAAAAATCAGATCACTGCTGATGTACACATTAAAAATCTTAATGATTGTAATTATGCCGTTCAGGTAATATATTTCGAAATTTTATTTCTTCTTTTTTTTGCAATTAATTATTTTTTTATAGCTTAAAAATGTTAAAATTACCGAAAGTCAAGATGAAACTGAATCACCAGTAACATCACTCGCTACAAAAGATCTCGAAAATCTTGTTGTTCGATGTCGTTGGGTTGATGGATTTCTTATTGCTGTTGAAGCTGATGCATCCGCTAAAGCTGATCATGTTAATTTCATCAAAGGTATACTTAGTGCACTTCAAGTGTACTCTCCTGTACCAACTGATGGTGAAAACATTGTAAATATTTAATAAAAAAAATCTTCGGAAAAAAAATTAAGAATTTATTTTATTTCAAGGTACGTGAAGAAGATGTACTCGGTGTATGTACAACACGTTATAAGTATTCACAAAAAGGTGCTACAACACAAATTAATAAAAATAAAGATCTATCAACATGTTCAAAAGACAAAATACATTTAAGTTCAAGTCCTGTTTTAACTTCTCTTCTTGGTCCACTTGTAAATATTACATACAAATAAAACAAAAAAATTTTTTATTTAATTCTTAGGTTGAAGAAGTTTTCTCAGCTAAATCACGTTATGTATGTCAAACAGAAATTCGTGATAAAAAAATTCAATCGGTCAAATGTAAAACAATTGAAATCGATTCAGATAGTGATAAAAAATCAGCTGATAAACATACACATGATAATCATGATCATATTGATGGAAGTGATAGTAGTTCATCGGAAGAAGATGATCATGATTTTAGTGATAAAGCTGATGAGGAAGAAATTTCATCAAAACTTATTTCAATTAAACAAGAATTAAAATTACAAACAACAAGTGTTGTTAATGTTGATGCAGGTATATTTTATTAATTGATTTTGTTTTTGAAAAGTTAATATTTTATATGATTTGAAGGTTCAATTAAAAATGCTGTTCGACAAACACTTCAATATGATCCAACAACATCATTTGATAGATCAAATGAAGTCGTTTTAAATTTAGTTTCAAAAATTCAAGGACTTTTAAAATCAAATGATTGGGATCAATTTGCTTCATCTCATTTTGTGGAAGTAGTTAATGAATTAAGACGTATGAGTAAAGCTGATCTTCATAATTTTCAAGCAAATGCAGATATTAAGTAAGATGACATTCGAAAATTTCAAAAATGTTTCTTTGCTTGTTTTCCTGTTTAATAGAAATGTCGTACCATTATTTCTTAAAGAAATCTATTCACATGATCCAGTTGGTTCATCAATCAATTTTGATCCTGCTACTTTAAAATTTACAAATCCATTAGCAGTATTTTACTTGGATAGTCCAACCGAAGATTTAGTTAAACAAATTGTTCAAAGTTCAACGAAATTAACTGCAGCACAAGTACCGGAATTTGTTGTACTTGCAGCAACAATTCTCAAATCATACAAAGCTCGACAAGATAATAATAAAGATGCGAATGATGTATGTTTCATTGAATATACTACAATATTCCTTTTCTTTTTTTTCGTCTTTTCAGAAAATTAAAGAATTTCAAAAAGCTATTTCAAAGTTTTTAAAAAGTCCAGCCAAAGATTCTAGTAATGTAACAACAGCTGTGTTAGCTGCTTATGCACAATTGGGCGTATATGATGATCAAGTACGAATTTTAGCTGCTAATGATAAAGCACCATTAGAAGTACAATATCAAGCTCTTAATACTATTCGTCATATATGCGATGATTTTATTGATGATGCAAATCAAGTTAAAATTCGAACAGATCTTCAAAGTCTTTTATTGAAAATACTTCAAAATAAATCGAATAAAAATGCTGTACGTGTATGGGCATTTGAAGCATTGTTTACATCATTTATTTACAATCCAGAAGAAGATGATTCAACATTAGGAGATAATTTAGAAAAGGCACTTTCAGAAATACTCGATCAACCACTTAATCAAGTAAGTTTTTTCAATCGAATACGAAAGATTTAATTACATTTTTTTGTGTTATTGAATAAATAGGTTAATGGATTTATTTGGTCAGCATTAAAATATTCAGTTCTTGATCGTCTCTGTCCATTACGTGGTCTTGCTGCTCGTCTCCGAGCTCATCATAGCAATAAAAAACAATTCTTAGAACAAGCAACATTATCTTCACGTCAAATTCAAATTGAATTACCACTTCGTCGAAATTATCGGGCTGTCATTCATTTATGTGTTGTATTTGAAAATGATCGAGCTGTTCCATCATTTATCGGTGGTAAACTTGCATTTGATGGTATACGTCGTGAAACTCTTCGTTTACCATGGATTGAAGTAGCATTAATTATTGAAAATCTTGATTGGAATTTTGCAGATTATTTCTATCGATTAGATCCATTAAATACAAATAAAAATGTTGATGATACATATAAAGAAAAAACGAAAAAAGATTTACCAGCTGGTTTAAAAAAATTACAAGAAGTAAAATAAGTTTTATTCATAAAAAAAAAGAATCATTGTTTTTTTTCTTGTAGACTTATGATAATAAAGATGAAGATCCTGATCCATCTGTTCATCTTTTTTTGAAATTATTTGGTGCTGATATACGTTCACGTGATATTACAGATAAAGTTCAAGATTTACTTCGTAGTAATTTACGTACATTTATTCGAAATCAAGTTTTAAATAAATTCAAAGATCTTGCTGGAAAAAATCCAATATTTCGTATTCCATTAGAAATAGGTGCGGCATCAGCAGCTGCGAATGGTTTAACATTATATAAATCAGCTCAACTTGGTATACTTGCTGATTTAACAGCTGATTTTAAAGATACACGAGATAGTGCAGGTTCAGGAACATTTAAATTAACAAGTCATTCAGCGTATGTCGTTCTTTTTCGAAATTATAAATATACATCTATGTTTTTTTAAAGGATAAGTTTATCATTTACATTTCAACGTGAAGTATCATCACCATTGACAAGTCTTGGAGAAACAGTTCAAATTGGTGTTTTATCCAATGTACCATTTGATTATACAGCTGTTGCAGATAAAAATGGACGAACACGGGAATTTAATCTTCTTAATACACAATCAACACTCCTTGCAACCAAGTAAACAATTTTCTTTTCTTTTGTTACTGTTAAATATTCATTTTTATCTTTAAATTGTAGTTTTAAATATGCATTACGTACGTCAAAAGGTGTACAAGATGTTGCAAATAGAAAATCTGCTAGCATTGATCCATCATGTACACCAAGTACTCTCTATCGTGCATTGGGTATTCGAGCATGTTTAGAACTTAATCCATTCCGTTCAATTCAACTTGGTTCTCGACCTTCGTATCCAATTACTGTAAGTTTCCAATTGATATTTTAAGAGTTTTTATATGGCATTATATATTCATTTCTATTTAAAATATATAGATCACTCTTAACAAAGATCCATCAATTAAAAAATGGCGTATTGGTTGGCGTTTTGATGCAAAAGATGCTCCACAATATGAAGTTGCTGTTCAAAGTATCGGTGCAACTACTGCTTATCCTGGTAAATGAAAGAATGAAATGTTTTTTTTTAATACTAACAATAAAATAATTTCTTATTTCAGGTTTAGGAATTTCTGCAACTAAAACTGGTACTAATTTCGATATTAAAGTTTTAACTGGCATGAAATCCTTTTATATCAAAGGTACGAAAAAAAACAATTCTCTTTATTTGTATAAATATTCTAAAATATTATAGGCACACAAACGGGTAATAAATTTGATGGTACAGTTTATTCCAGTGATGATAAAGAAGTAATGACTACATCGGGAACATTAGTTATTAATAATGATGGATTTAAATTGGATACTAAACTTGTTGATATTGCAAGTAAAAAAGAAGTATTAGCATTAAAAACTGATATCGTACCAAATCGTGGCAAAGGTCTTACAGCTGATATTGCTTTAACAACACCAGATAAAGCTCGATCATTTAAAATTCATTGTAAAATTTCTTTATTTGTTTTTTTTGAAAAATTAATTTTCTATTCTATTTTAGTTCTTGGTGATTTATATCAACCAAATAATCGATTGGTGCATATTGATGCAGGTTTTGTTCTTGGTGACTTAAATTACAATGGTAAAGTACATCTTGAACGTAGTGCTGATCAAACACGCATTGAATTACGTCGTTCAATGAAATTGGGTAAAAATTTACCACAAAACGGTTATGATTTTATTTATGAACGTAAACATACTAATGATAAAACAAAAAATGATTGTAATATAGTTTCACATTTATCATTACGAACACCACAACGTGATGAACCCGTGAAAGTTTTTGATTTCAAATCAGATTTTACTCGAACAACTGATTTATCAAATGCAACACTTCATAGTTCACTTGATTTTGTATTATTAACACGTAATCCACCAGTACAAGAACGAATTGAAGTTGATTATATTCGACAATCAAGAAAACCAAATAGTCAAGCAAAACGTTTAATATCACCAGAAGCAAATTTAAAAGTTCAAGTTAAAACAAAATCAAATGTTTTTAATTTTCTTCTTGATCATCATCATCGAAAAAGTTCCGAAGCATCGAAAAAAGGTTAGAAATCTCTATCTTTTTAGATTCAAGATATTATAATAGTTGGTTAGTTCATATCTATTAGCAATCAGGGTGAGAAACATTGAAATTAAGATGAAATTAGTGAGGTCAATAGAATAAGTGTAGGTGTGGGTGTGTGTGGGCCTGAGTGGGTGTGGGTGTAGGTGGGCGTAGATGGGTGTGGGTGTTGCTCTTATGTCACATCTACACTCACACCCTCGCCCACACTCTCACTCACACCCACCCACACCCACTCACACCCACACCTCACCCACATCCTCACCCACACCCTCATCCTCACCCTCAAGATAAACCTTAACGGCCCTTGCGATTATTCGAATTATTAATTTCTCACTTTTCATATTAATACTTCTATGATAGATTTAATCAGTATATTATTTATTTAGGACCTATCAATGCACCACCAACATTTGATATTAATAACAAGATTCATATAGTTGCTGATACAGATAAATTATATCCTGATATTCCACGTCCATTTGCATTTGATGTTTTATCTGATCTTGATTTTGAATTACTTAATAAAGTTGATTATAAATTTCAATATGATCTTCGTCGTCGCCAACGTTCAGCAGTATTTACATATCATAGTCAAGTTGATAAAATAACTGATGGTCATTTATTTTCTGGTACAAGTAAATCGGAATTACAATGGGATAATAAACAAAAAAAAGCCACATCAACTGGTAGCTTTTCTATTTGTACAAATTCACGTTCATTAAAAACACATTGGGATATTGATACAAATATTGTACCAGATAAAAATGATGTTACACTTGATGTAAATATTCGTTTTGATCGACAACCTAAAAAAGATTCACCAAAATCATTTATTGGCACATATAATGTCACACTTCGTGCACCTAAACATGAATCAATTCAATTAATTGATCTTGATGGTAATCTAACTAAACAAATAGGTAAATTTGAAACATACAATTCAATTGCTTTTCGTCGTGAGAAAAAATTAAAAGAACTTAATTTAAATGTTATTGTTCATCGTAATCAAACAGGTGATGGTTCATTAAAAACAAAACTTGCACTTTCATTACCATTTAAATATATTCCATACATAACACATAAATTAATAATACAACGAACAGCATCAAATGGACGCGTTAAAAATATTCAATCAAAACTTCTTGCTAAGCCTGTTTTTGCACATTATGGTCAAATTAATATTGATCGTTCAGATGATGATAAAAAACCACCATGTGTACATGTTAAAAATGTAGTTGAATATTTACGTGCTAATGGTGATAATTTAAATGGTTTCTCAGAAATTAATGTACATCGTTGGTCAAAATTACATACAGAAGGTTATTTTAAACGTAATAATGATTTATTACATAAACATTCAATTGGATATATTTTTTCAAATAAAACACGAAAAATTGCATTTTCATTAGCAAGTCCACAAATATCAAAAAATCCATTAAGTTTTATTGGTGAATTAACTATTGATCGAGAAAATCGAATTGGAAAATTAAAATGGCCACAAGAAGTAACATTTCATCTAGAATTTGGTACTCCATTATCAAACTTAACTGCAGTTTATGTTTCCTACAAGTTACCTATGTTTAATAAAGATGCTGATCGAACTGTTGATGCATATGTTGGTTTTAAACTTGCTTCACCAAAAATTACACCAATTAGTATGTATTTTTATGGTAAAGGTTCACTGAACACAACTCTTCATATTAGTGATACTATTAATATTGGTGATGATATATCATTAGGTGGTTCATTAACAGCACAATATAATCCTCAATTAATAAGTCAAATAAGTATTTCAACGGCTACAAAATTTTATGATAAAGAATTTCAAAATTCACTTTATGCACTTTTAAAACAACATCAATTAATTGTACGTGGTATTATAAATACAACAAATGATGAAGATTATAAATATGAAATGGATATTGGTTTTGATGATGATTCATTAACTGGACATACAGAACGAACTGATGGACAACAAACAATTATATCTGATATTGATGCGAAAAAATGTACACCAACCGAGAAATTTTCTCGTTGTTATAAAGGTGATATAACTGTTCGAACAGGTGTTAGTGGTGCGGGTAAAAAAGGTACATTTGATGTTAGTCTTGGTCGTGGTTCAGCTAAAATTGATATTAAAGTACCAGAACAAATTGAACTTAAATTTAATCATATACATAATGGTCGTATACGTGATGAAGATTTTAGTTCAAAAACAACAATTGAAGGAAAATCTTTACAAGCTGATAATAAACGTTCATTTAATTATGCTGGTTCAGTTGAAAAAGAAGATGGTAAATGGAATAATATTCAATTACAAAGTTCAATAGCAGATAAAAAAACTGGACAAAAAGTCTTAGCAAGTGATATTAATTTTAATCAAAAAATAACAAATAAACTTTCGGGACAATTTCAACGTAAAATTAATGTTAATATTCAACGATCAGGTTTAACTGTTATTGATTGGGCAAGTGATGCGGTTAGTTGTAAAGATGCTAATCCGTCAAATGTTCTTACGGGTATTTGTGAAACAGGAAAATTTACTTTAAAAACAAGTAATGTATTAGCACAAAGACTTCGACAACGTCTTGAATTACCACCTGATCCGAAATTATCAAATGCAGCTGGACAAGTCACATATGATGGTACATTAAAATTAGATTTAAAATTTGATCCTAAAACAGGTCCACATACATGTAGTCTTGATATTAATCGTTTACAAGAAGATGCTGTTGATTTAAATGTTTCATATCAACCACGATATGATAAAGAACCAATGAATCTTGATTTAAAAGCAAATTTTCCACGACAAAATCCTATATCAGTTAAATATGATGAAAAACGTAATACACAAACAAATTTTCATGGTACGTTAAAATATTCATTTAATTCAAATGATAAAACAGCTGAGAAAGCATATGAATGTGATGTTGATCGACCTGATGCAAGTGATTTTTCAGTGAATTGTAAAGGTGAACGAACAACATTAACTATTGATGTTGATCGTAATGCTGGAAAATCAAAAGCTTATATTGATTTAAATCGATTTGAAGGTGAAAGATTCGGATATGAAGGTACACGTAATCAAAAAACAAATGAATTAGATTTTACATTATATACATTAATTACATCATGGAATATTAAACGACAACCAGGAAAATCAGCTACGATTGTAGTTAAACAAAAAACGAAAGAAGTTTTACGTGTCGAAAGTGTAAAAGTTAATGATCACGAAGTTACTATGAAATTTACACCATCAAATATTCAACTTAAGTAAGATATAATATGGACTTTTTTTTGAAAATTATTATTTTATATATTTTTAGACTTGAATGGGATAATTCAACTGTTGTAACTTTAAAACAAACACAACCTCAACAACGAAATCTTGCAACATTAACTGTTGATCGTGCAAGAATACGTTCGTATTTGCCATCATTACGTAATCAAAATCGACCATCACATGATATTGATGAAGCAGGATCAACATCGAAAAAACCATTAGTTGAATTAGCATTTGATTCTCATACAATTATTTCACTTTCTCAAGCTCTTAATAAATTAGGTTCACATAATGGTCTCTATGGTTTAGATACAGTTAAAAAATCATTTAAATTACAAATAGGTGATGCACCATTAACAGTTTATAATATTCAACATTGGAAAACACATCGAGAACATAGTCAATTACCGGAAAGTTATTCTATTCGTATTGTTAATGATGCTAATGGAAATTTTATTCAAGCAACAACAAATAAATGGAATGAAGATCGATTAATTGCAAAAATAAGTCATTCATTTGATGGTGGTAAAACAACAACAACAGATTTGAAAGTTGATAGAAATTATGGACATCAAGTTGGTTCAATTTATTTTTTTCATAGTTTAGGTTATCGAAATATTGAAGGATCCAGACAACTTCGAGTAAGATATATAATACATGAAAATATTTCTTATTATTTTATTTTTTCTTTAATAGAATTTTACACGACATTTTCTTCGTAGTCATTTATTAAAAGATTTAAATCAAACAAATCTTGCTGAATTAGTTCGAGGCTTTCGTAAACGAGTACGATCAATTTTGGATGTAGATTATAATGCTCTCAAAGCAATTGTTGCAACATGGAAAGAGGAACCAGAAAAGAGCTTTCTTCGACAATGGTCGTAAGTAACAAATATATTATTCATTATAAGTGTATTGTTACTCATCGGTGAATAGTAGATGAGTCTACGATAGTGGCGTAACCATAAATTTGAAGATGATGGGGCTCAGTTTCAAAACTGTCTAGTCTTTTGGATTTTTTGATTGACAAATTCTGTAACTAAAAAATCCGAGTGATGGGATTAAGCCCCAGTGTGATTACGCCACTGGTCTACGATTATAGGCATAGGTAGTGAGTGTGAGTGGATGTAAATATTTCTCTTTATTCAAACATCTATAATCAGTATTAATTTGTCTATGTCTTTATTTAGTAATCGTCTTGGTTTATCGGAATTTTTTGTAAAATATCCAACGTTTGGTGAAGCATCAGATCGTATATCTGTTATTCTTCGTGAACGTGCTCGTGAACGTGAAGAATTCTGGCGTAATCGTATTGCAGCAATTGTTGATGAAAATCGTATAAAAGATTTAGCTGAACGTGCTCAAGCTCGTCGAACAGAATTAATCAAGCGTTTATTAGATAAAGCAGAAAAAGCTCTCGATCGTTTCTTACCAAAAGTAGATCAAGCTGATGTTGACAAACGTATAGCTAATTATATTACAAAATTACTAGCAACATTTGAACAATATTCTAAACGAAAAACTGAACAATGGAAAGCAGTATTTAAAGCTATTGATAATGCAAGTAAAGGTGAAGAAAATAAATGGTTTCGAATCTTAGTTGCTGATATTGATTCAGATGCATTTGCTAAAGCTGCTGATGCCGAAACAGATAAAGTCATTAAAAAATTAGGTGATTCATCAAAATTATTTATTAGTAATCTTCAACATTTATCAAAACGTATTACAAAACGACGAGAAGCTATTCGTGAACGTGTTAAAAATGCTATTCGACATATTCCAAAGGTTAATTAATATATATATAATTTAATTTATTTGAAATTTCTCTTTTGAAATATTTTAGGCATATATTAATAATACAAATTTTGAAGTATTAGTACCACTTGGTCGTGAACCAGGTAGTTATATTGGTCGAAGTGAATTAGTACTTGGAGTTGGTAGTCTTCTTCGAAATCGTGATCAAGCATATGATACAATACGTTCAATATTAGAAAGTCGTATAACAGCACGTATGGAAAAACTTAAAAATTCTTTTAAAGCATTACGTTCACTTCTCAAACGTTTATTGAAACGTAATCCATCATTAACACCTGAATTTAAAGCTATTATTGCTCAAACAGGTGATGCTATTGATCTACATGGAAATTATATTTATTTAAATCCAGCTTGTGATTATATCATAGCTCATGATTTTTTTAATTTACAATTTTCATTCCGTTATTTTAATGGTAAAATTTATTCAATAATTCCAAATCAAGTTGAAATTAAAGATCATGAATGTTCCGATACGGGTCGTGTACAAGTTTGTAATCATGGAGGTTTTTATACTCTTAATGTACCAATGCATTATAGTGAGTTACAATAAAACTATTATTTTTCCTTTTTTAAAATTTATTTATTTATTTATAAAATAGGTGATAATGTTGATGGTGCAGTTGGTAGTGCACGTGATCGTACTCGTACGAAAAATGCTAATCTTAGTCGTTGGTTAGTAAAAGATTGTCCAGCTGCAACACGTGATCAACCGAAAAAAGGTGGACAAGCTATTATTGAATGTACTAGTAATGATGATGTAAGTTAAATATTTGATTTTGTTTAGTTTTTATTGATGAAATTTGAATTTTTTTAAATTAGGATGATGAAGAATTTTGTGAAAATTTTGTTCGAACTGGTTTAAAAGAAGGAAAAGATAGACGACAATTAATTGCACAAGCTTTACAAGCACGTCAAGCATCAACATAAATAAAACTATATGTATAAAAATAGGATTATAAAAACAAACCAGCAAATCATTTCATTTTCTCTTAGCTTTCTTTGTTTTTCTTCTTCTTCTTTTGTTTTCGTATTTGTAGCTTGATTTTTTTCTTTTGTGTTATTATTATCATCATTATACACGCTACTCATCGTAATCTTCTTTATTAATCTGCATGATCTTGAAATAAAATCATTTTCAGAATTATTATCTCTTATTTGACACAAAGTAAACAATTCCTCTAACTAATATTGAAAATCAAGGTTACTATTCATTACATAGCTAGTACTAATGAATCACATGAATTTTGAAGGTTAATCTAATGTATCTATTATCATAGAAATCGATAATAATTGCAACAAAAATAAATATACGTACAATATACTGTTTTAACTTTCGATATGCATGATAGAATAATGTGTCTGTTATTTTTATTGGCTAATTCGTATTAGTAGGTAAACAGATCACATTCGGATAGTTTATCTTTTCAATTATTTGTACTATTCTTAGTAAAATCTAAATCTGGATAATTTATTTTTTCGTAATAAAAGTAAATATACAAAATTTAACAATCTTTTATACACGGATCAGTTAAAAGCTCATGACGGACATAGCCTAATTTACAAATACAGCCTGGTCGACATTGATCAGTGCATGGTTGATAAGTATCGTTGTTAGCTCGATTATGACAATTCATTTGTTTGCATAAATTACCACATGTACTATATACTTCATTTTTCGAATTATCACAAGCTATGATAAATTATTAAGAAAAAATATAATTTTTTAACATCTATATGAAATTTTACCTTTTCGTCTACGACGAGCAACTGTTAAATCCAAGGTAATAAGTAAAGCAACAAGAATAACACATACGTACATTCGTGAAAGAGTCATATTTCGTTTGTAAGTATACAAGTACCAAATCATACAATTTATATTTACCTTTATATTAAAACGCAGTCAAGCATACCATGAGACACTTCCGAAACTAATATTTACCAAATATATATATATATATATTCATAATGATTAGTTTCTTAGATAGAAATGGTGTGAAACGATATAATAGAGTGGCGTAGTCAGGGGCAGGGTCGTTACCCGATGTCCCAAAAATCATGTTTTTTTATTTTGTACTCGTGATATTTTTCGTAGAATCCAAGGACGTCTGAGACAAAAAGTGTTTATTTGAACGTTAAAAAAACTATTATCCAAGCAATGTTTAATAGCCCACTATATTAAATAGTTTTATTTACAAATTCCTGGCTATGTCATTGATAGAATAACTGCATAATTAGAATTTACATGAATTTTTATTTCATTTTTAGTCTGCTTAAACAAAAAAACAAGCAGATTATTACATTCTATTCTATATCATTACAAACATATCATTCCTCCGCTACATAATTCATCATAAAATCAAAATCTCGATAACTAATACGACCATCACCATCAACATCAAGTTGTCTAGAATTAAAAACAGAAATTCGTATGTTTATTAATTAAATACTTTTTTTATAAAACATACTTAAAAGCTGAATCAATTGCGTCAGGATTTAATTTGATATTCAAACGTTCAAAAGCACGAATAAAGTCATCTTTATTCAAAAACCCTTTACCTAAATAATTAATTCATTAATTTTTATTTTTAAAATCAAATAAATTACATACATGTTCGATCAAGAATAAGAAATGTTTCACGATTTTCATCTTCATGATCAATTTGATGTTTATAACTATATACAAAATCAATAAATTGATCTAATGTTAAACCTAAAACATATATAAAAATATTTAGGGTTGTTTTTTTAAAACTTTCTTACCTGGATGAACTCGATTTGGAATATTTGACAGTAATCGTTCAATTTTATACTATTAAAAAAATCAATATATACATGAAATTGGTTTTTTATTATTTACTTTATCCATTTTTAAACCATAAAGTCGAATTGTTGCTACTTTAATATCTTCTCGATCAAGATATCCCTTCCCTTTTCTATCACATTCACGAAAAAGCTAAATATCAACAGTATATTTTAGTTTTTTTTTCAATATTAAAATTAATCACATACTTTTTCGATATCATTTTTATTCATAATAAAAATTCTTTAAATCTACAATATAATTTAAAAATGTGGTATAGATGTATTCTATATACTAATCAAATGAAAATCTTAGTAAAAAAAAATAGTAATCAATCATTGGTATAATTGCACGGAAAATAAATAAAAAAACAATCACGGGGATTTTCTTATGCTTGACAGTATTTACTCATACGTTTACGACCTTCGATTTCTGTTTTTTGTAATAAACGATAAATGTCATATTTATCCTTATGAAAATCAATCATATTTTTATCGGGCTTATAAATTTCAATTGGACAAGCTATGCCATTAAGTAAATCTTCAACTTGATGTGCATTATCAGCTATTAATTGACCACATATAGCTGAACCTAATAGAACACAATCAATAGTTGCATCAGATACATAAACAGGCATTTGAATAACATCAGCAAGAATTTGTGTTAATAATGGTATACGTGCTAAACCACCACAAATTTGTACGACACGAAAATGATGACCAGCTTTAGTCATTGCTTCAATTATATGTTGACTATCATAAGCAACAGCTTGTAAAACAGCTAAATATTGTATTGCTAAGTTATTTAATGATGTATCAAAACGAAGACCAGTCATTGCAGCACCTAATTCTGGATCCGATAATGGTGAACGATTACCATGAAAATCAATAGTCATATGTAAATCACCACTTAATAATGAGACATTCGCAACTTTATATTTCTTTTGTAAATTATTTAAAATATCATTAAGTATATTGAATGTATTTGTATTTTTTTCTTTGGCTAATTCTTGTAATTCGTTATAAGCTGGATGTGTTTGTATGATATGATCAATAGATTTTCCAGCTGCTGATTGACCACCTTCACTAAGCCAAAGACTAGGAATGAGTACATTATAATGTGGACCCCAAACTCCTGGAACAAAAACTGCTTTCTCACTACAGGCCATAAAACAACTCGATGTACTAAAAGAAAAACATCATTCATGAAAAATTCAATTAAAATCTTTTTTTTTAAATACCCAGCAACTATAACTAGTCGTTCGGAAAGATGAGTATCAGGTATTGGAGATTTACATGCTAATCCACCTAATGCTCCTGCATATGCATCAATTAATGGTGAACCAACATGAATACCTTGTGGTAATCCAAGTTCATCAGCTGCTTTTTTACTTAAAATATCTGTATCCGATTTTGAAAATGGTTTTCGAACGAGTTGACCTAATTTTTCACTTTGATTTTCCATTAAATCATTTAAATCAAATTTTGACCAAAATTTTTCATCCCATCCATGTTTACTTTCAGATGAACGATAACATAATTTACATACGCATGAACAAAATGAACGATCGAATTGTTCAGTTGCACGAAAATGTAAATAATCAGGTAAATCAAAAAAATGTTTCGAACGTGCCCATTGTTCTTTTGATAAATTACGTTTAAGCCACATTAATTTTCCTGGTTGCATTTCAAGACTAATTTTACCACCAAAATTTTTTAAAACTTCATCCGAACTTGAATTTATAATAGCAGCTTCAGCATGAGCACGATGATCAAGCCACATAATTATATTTTGTTCATCATTACCGGAAAGTGAAACACTAACAGGTTCATATTTTTCATCAACAACAACAAGTGAACATGTTGCATCAAAACCAATCGAACGAATACATCCGATTTGTTCAGATGTAAATGAACCAAGTTCAAGACATTTTCGAACACAATAACAAATTGCTTCCCAAATATCAGCTGATGATTGTTCATATTCTAATGGAGCAGATGACGAATGAAATGTCTATAAAATAAAGAATATTATTTCTCTTATATAAAACTAAGGATCAAATATTTGAACTAGTCTAATATACAGTATTTTATCCAGGCTGCTTTTTTTCGGGTGTGCAAATCGAACTGCCGGATGGGCGAAATAAAAATTCGGGGTGGGTAACGCCTAACAGAGCTTTGTCTAAGTCTCGTATTTTGGGTGGGTGAATTGAAATTTCTGGTAGGCGCCGCCCACTCAACCCACCCACTAGTTAAAAATTTATATATATGATTTATGTTTCGTAGTACATGATTTCTAAACTTCATAATAAAAATACAATCGATAAAATCTGATGTGTACATTGATTATAGAATTATTAGACAAAATAACTCCTGCATATTCGTAATGTCTATCTATTTTTAATTCTAGTCATAATTTTTATCTGTAATAACCCATGTATTTATCAGAGATTTGTAGTAATTTCAAGGAGCTATTTTTGATGATCATATTTAGAATATAATTAGTTCCTCAAAGTTATAATTCTCACACGAATGGGTTTTTGACATTGAACAACCGGTGACCATTTATCATCAAAAATCATACAACGAACACTTCCTGTTCCTACATCAATGCCAATTGCATATGATGATGATGTTGTTGTTGTTGTTGTCATCTGAAACAATATTATAAAATTACATGTCTTAGAATTTTGTCGATTGATTAACTAACAGAATAAATAATTTATGAAATGAATAAAAAGAATAACAGATATAAAAAATTCTTTTTTGAACACTCTAACATTTGAACATAAGATCACAGAAAATACGAATAAAAGTTCAATGAAAAACAACGTTTTATTCCATTGACTAGATATTGAAAAATAAGTATTCGATAAATTGATTTATTTAGTAACTTTTCTAATATATTTAAAATATGAATAAACAAATACACCGATCATTGTAAAACATAAACCAAATACTTGTCGTATATTAAGTGGTTCGTGGAATATAAATGAACCAATAAATATAATTAATAAAGTTTTGGAATGTCCAATCATATTATAAGCAACAGCAGATAAATTTCCAATAACCCAAAATATTGTAAAATTAACAAAAAATGCAACAACACCACAGCATAATATCAATGAAATAGTATCAAAATTCATAAATTTATCTAATGCAGATATTGGTTCGAAGAATGGTACAACCATTAGAAGTAATAAACCAGAAAGTGGAGCTTGATAAAATAATAATTGTAATGAATCACAGTTATAAGCTTTTTGATAATGTTCAATAAGTATTTGATAGACAGCGGTAAACATCATAGATGTCAATGCACCTGAATAATATTGAGAAAAAAAAATATTACAAAAAAAAGAAATAATCTTTTACTTACAAAAAAGACCGAACATATTAAATTGTAAATCATAATAAGTACTAATTAATGTTCCAATGAAAACTGGAAGAAATGATAAAACAATAGGTAATGGATAATGAGCTTTAAAAAACATCCAACTGATTAACATGACAGCTAAAATAGAAATAAATATCTGATTAAGATAAATTCATGATATGTTATTTTATAAGGAAAGAAAAAAATATAATGAAGCAAATTTTAATGTATATGCAATGATAAATGTGACTATTCGTGAGATATTATACTCTTTCAAAATTTGACCTAGAAGATGAAAGAGTAGTCACGCAAACTATAATCTTATTAATATAGCGCTAGATACATGAGTTTCTACTTTGTATAAAATCAAGCATTTTCTAGAACTTTGATATTTGACGAATGAATAATAAAGTTTAAAAATGCTTCAGTCTTATCAAAACAAAAGAATTACAGTGTAGATCTCTCTATCATTATTTATCAAAAATTGATTTTGAATTCTTTAATCTATATACATTATAGTAAGACTATGAAACTGACAAGCTTATTAACAATGTTTTACAATAATGGAACAACTAAAATTATCAAATTACAATGCTTCTATTTTTTAGCTTCTAATTCTGGGTCTTATCTTTTTGAGCTGTCGTACAGGATGTTTTTTTCAAGCACGTTTTTAAAATATTTGTCGATGATGGTGAACGAGATGCTATTTAGAAATAGGCGAACACTTTTTTCAAAATATTATGATACCCTGTGTATACGAACGTTCCGTTTTTTTGCTATTAATATTATTTTCATCTTCACCTATATTAAAAGTATAATTGACGTTGCCTCATTATTTTAATTTACTCATTAAAATAATGATCTACATATAATTAAGAAATATTTAAATTAGCACCACTTGGATACAAATAGATAAAATATTAAATATTATGCTATACAAACAGTCTAAGGAATTGAATTTTAATTTCAAGAGTTTATATAATTATATCTCAGTAAAATGACAAATCGAATTTCAGTAGATTTAGTATCGAAATTCGATAGAATATCTAGATCGTCATTAATATTCGAACTCAAGTTACTTCTCAGCCGATATCGCTTTTTTTTATTACGCAAAATCTATAATTCATGCATAAAAAGAAAACAATATCCAAGCATAGATTTTTAATAGTCTATTTGATATTCTTTTATGTATAATACAGCTGTTACTTGTTTTTTTTATAGAGCTTGAATTTATGAATATTTAATTATTGAAAATAGTCCTTCGTACAATTAAAAACGTCATCCTTATTTAATAGATCATAGAAGAATTTCTTCTTTTAATGTTTCACATTGATATTATAAATAATATCTATCAAAATATATTCACTAATACTGGTTTCAAGTATTTTATTACTGCAAATACTATTCGAACACGTGGGCATAAATAAATACCAATGTCAACAACTTGTTAATCTTCATCACATATGCTTTACTTTTTTTTACTGGAAGAAATATGTCGTGATTTAAAACATGTGAGTATACTGCACTTACAAGACATAAAAACAATATTATTAATATCAGGATTTAGTTTTTTGGAACATATTCACTTCTCGAGTTATTTATAGGATATTTTTCATTCAAGCTATGAACTAAATCAACATTAAAATGCATCGATTCATGGATTGAATAAGAAATTTCTTTAGGGGTTGAATATATATGATGAAAATTGACAAACTATCTATTTTTTCTAGTTCTGTACTATAATATTTACTTTTTTATATTTATCTGATAAAATAAATGTCGTTTTTCAAATAGATACGTATGCAAAAGAAAGATACAAATGACGTTTTTAATTAATCCGAGATTTTATATTTATCTAAAGATAAAATTACTTACTTGGTGTGACTTGTAATTTGATAAGTTGATATGTACCAACCGTATTGTACTGAAGTGATAAATTACTAAATGCTATAAAGCCACCAAAACAGGCTGATACAGGAATCATGCTTAAAATTGGTAATTTAATATAAGTAAATAATTTTAGTTGTAAACACACAAGTAAAAGAAGATAGGTCATGAAAAAATTTATTGTCGTTAAAGTTAAATTAGGAAAATGATGTTTAACGTAAATCCTATAAAAGAAAATTTTCTTTTTTGATCAAAAATAAACAAAAAAAACAATTTTACCATTTAGCTAAATTAATAACTAGAATTGATGAAACAAAATTTATTGCAAATATAATAGTTGACCAAAAACATGAATTTACAACACGTCTACTAGCAAGTTGTGTTGGTGGTGGAATCTCAGTTGGATGATTCATTGATGCTGATAAAATATTAGCAGATAAATCTCGATTGTCCAATTCTTGAATGTCTTTTGAAGAATATGGGTACGACATGAATAATATTCTATTGATTAAATTTTCTACTTATATATATATGAGACATCTAGGATGAAAAAAAAAGAAGAATAATGAAAAACAAATTCAGATTGATTAGTAAATATTTAACAACGAACTAGATTTTAAATTAGTTTTCTTACAAGTATATTTTATAAAACAAAAAGTATAGGAAAAAAACCCTGACTATTTGTGTATTGATGATACTGTCTTTTCTTACCACTCGGGCGTAACATGCATGGCTGTACAAAAAAAATTAAACGTACGACGACATGTATTCATTGAATAGTCTACTGCACTGCGCGCGAAGGCTAGAATGGTATCGTAGATACCGCAGAGAGAAAAAAAAAGAAACGAGTAAAAATAGAGGAAAGAAAGAAACGGTAAGAATGAAAGAAGAAAAAAAAAGGTTGTGTTTTAAGGTCTACGCACGGCCAATCGAGTCATAATTCCTGTTGTAGATACTAATGCACTTCGTCGTCCTTCTAAATAACTTGCTACGATCGCTGCGCACATTGCAAGTAATTGACCAACAATCATTAAATAATACGAGTAACAAAATTGTGCAGCGATATGAGAAAATGCAACACAACTCATAGCAAAAAAAAATCCGCCAAGTCCTAATGAACAAACAGATATTAATGAAATAAATCGAATTGATGATGGTAAATGCCAATTAATAATATTAAAAATAAAAGTTGATATTAAACCAATAATAATTAAAAAAAATCCTGTTAATGATAAAGCAGCAGGTGAACGTACTATTGAAATAAAACATGTTAATGGTTGTAAATGACAAAGTTGCCAGAGTCCAGCTCGTAATCGTATTGTATGAATCCAATGTGTTGTTGTTAAAGAAATTATAGCAAAAAGAAGTGCACTCAAACTTAATCCAATAATAACATATGCAAGAACACTTGTTAGATTGAAACGAGCTAATGGCATTGTTAGTGAAAAGAATTGACTGACGTTTTATTCGTATGTTTAAAAAAATCGAAGTAATGATGAAACAAAAGAATGAGAGATGGCCAAGTATTGTTCGTGTGTATACATAGATAATATTATTCATCATTTTTGAGTATCTGTAAAATCGAATCAAAAGAGAACAACTGACGTGTTATTAAAAATAGTTGAGATAAAGAACTCATTATGTAATCAATAGCTAGAAATTTATAGGACAAAATTTTTATTTTAAAATATAAAATCTGTTCTAAAATACAACATAAAAAATATTGCATGTTAGTTTTTTGCATCTGTTTGTTCTAAATTGAGATTTGATGAACTAGCATTTATATCCATTGAAAAAAGAGATATACGATCACTATCACAATAAGATTCTGTTATAATATTTAATTGATTTTTTGATGATTTTTGACTACGTTTTCGTATAAGTTCACCAATTAAATTATGTGTTTGTTCTTCAGCATCATAACCAGCAATATCTTCTTTTGCTGATTCGTATAATGTCATTGGATTGGGACGATTTGCTGAAGAACGAAGAAGTATTGGACTTGTTGGTTGCCATTCTGATTGATTTGTATTAATAACTAGAAACAAAGAAAATATTGAATTAAATTTCAAAAAAAAACTAAAATTTTAACTATCTGTTATTGAAGTATATTCATTAGTTTGCACATGTGCTATATTTGAATCATGCGATGTTAACGAACTTAATCGATGAATTGTTGAACGTCTTTTGAGTTCATTCGATTGTTTTGATAATGATATATTATCAGCTGTGGGTGAACGAGTTTTTGCTAATGATAATTGAGGTGTCATTGTTGTTGATTTAGGTATTATTTTCTTTTTAAAATCTTTTAATTCATATCCTGTTATGGATGAATGTCGTCGTTGTCTATTATTATTATTAATTACAGATGATGGATGATGAAAATAATATGATGATGAATCTTGTTCATCAGACATTCGTGTTAAAAGTAATCTTTCCATAATATTATACATATTCATATTAAGATCTTCTAAATGTTGTAAACGCCAATCAAGATTTTGAAGTATAATACGATTTTGAGTTTCACGTTGATAAATATCATCAACACGCAAAACTGTTCCATCAACACTAAATAAACAAAAAACAAGATTAAATTACAAGAAAAATAGAAGAAGTGATTTTTTGTTTGTTTATATAACTTACCGTTCAGATGTACGAGCAATTTGTTCGGCAGTTGTATTCTTTTTTTCTCGATCTTTCATTACAAAATATTCATCAATTTGTTCTTCTTCAAAATCATTGATTTCAGCAACTTCTTTTTCACTTAAAAATAATTCTAAATAAAAAAGGTTCATATGAAAATAAAAATAATCGAATTTCATATTGAAGCAACGTACTTAATCCATGATCAACTTTGAATTTTTTTCCACGACAATATCGTAAAAAAAGTTTTACTAATAAATATATATGAGAAATAAATATTAATGGTGGTGGTAACATTGGTTTGGATTCATATTTAAGTACAATATAATAACGATGATATTTCCATACTTGATCCGATGATTTTGATATACGTATATAAGTATTATTAAATGTTGCAATAAGTATTGAAAGTAATAATATATTACAAAATATAAGATATGCTGTCATAGTTATTGGTGTTACCCAATGAAATGGCATACATTGGGGAGCATCTGGTTCACTTTCAAGACATGGTGGATCAATTGAACCAGCATAAACTTCACCATAAATCTTTAAAAAACATATTCCTTAAATTTTATTTATTTAACAAAAAAAGACGAAATACCATAAAATAAGGTTCAAGAAATATTTCTTTAACTGATCGCCATGACCATAATTCATTTGGATATTTAATTGCTTGACGAGATACTCCAAATGATACCATTACAACAAGTATAATAATTATAAAATTAAATAAATCAATCAACTAAATCAAACAAAATTCGAATTTATTATTTTTAGAAAAAATTTAAATTTACATTTTGTGCAGCTATATGAATATATGGACCAACTGATTTATGTACAGATATATATGTTAATAAATGTATCCACCAATAAGATACATCAAGACAATATAATAAACGTGCGATATATAGAGTGCTTGAACGAAATCGAAGAAGAAATCCAATACCATAGACTAGTATTGCTAATGAATCGCATATATGAACAAAATCAGAGAAATACAACTAAAAAGTAAGAAAATAACATATAAGCTTATTATCTTATAGATTCAGCATTTGAGTCTTCATTTTTATTTCGCTTTATCATAAACTCGGAAGTTCAATCGCTTTTAGCTTTTTAATGGAATTGCCAATCAGTCAATTATTTGCGGGATCGTATATTTCCGTCTCTGTTTTAAAAACTTTGTTAATTTCACGTTTTCATTATCGTATAGGAAATGTGATACTACCTCCTGGTTATTAAAATCGGGAATACAAGTTCATTACAAGGCGGTAACATCATCGTTTAATTGTTTATGAAATTTCCGGCTATAGCACGTCGATTTGTTGTTTTACTACTGAAGGCCGATGAAAATTATTTAGTATTTCCCATAGGTTATTCGATCATACTATGAATCAATAGACTCTCTGAGAAAAATTATGAGGTCAAGTTTTTATTTTAGCTAATAGCAAAGTTAAAATTTTCTTACTATTAATCTACGTCGAAAACGTGGTGAAGAACTTGTACATATCTAGAATTATTCAATTATCCAATAATTTAAATCCTATATGAAATTAACAAACTTCTCGAGCTGTATCGATTGCTGATGTTGCCAAATAAATAGTTACAATATATTCTAAAAGAATTTTTTGAGATTTTAATTAAATCATTGACGACAATATTTACCTGCAATACTTGGTCTTAAGGGTGTACGTACAAGTACCATATAAGTAAAAAGAAAAAGAAAAAGAAGATAAAATATCGCATTATACCAAAATTTAGTTATTGGTGCATTATAAAATTCATAAAAACGTTGTGTTATTGAAAGTGATGATGATAATGGAATACTTATATGTATACTTTCATTTAAAATAGTTAATTCATCCGTTTTTTTCGATGTTTCAGTATTAATATCAATTATATCATCTGTTTGATGTGTTGGTGTTGATAAAGTTTGTTTTAAATTTGTCGATGATCTATTAAATGTTACCATTTCAATTGATTGATTATCAACATTTTTATTTTCAAGAACAAAATCAACTGATACATCGTTATTAATTATTGAAGTTTTTCTTAAATCATTTTCATCGGATAAACGACAATGTGTATAATCATTTGATAATGTTCCTGAATTATAATCATCACTATTGTAATCATCATCATCATCGTCTTCATCTGGATCACTTTGATTTTGTGTTGCTAAATGTTCTTCATGTGTTTTTGGTTGTAGTTTTAATTCTTCAGCACTTTTAAATTCAATACGAAGTACAAGTGGAAAAAATAATATTGAAGCAATAACTTTCCAGTTAAGATAACGTCGTATTGACATTCCACCTATCCATAAATCATTTAAAATTGTTTGACAACACTTATGTGCAACGAATTCTTGATGATGGGATATAACAGCTAATGATAAACATGTCCAATCAGACCAATTTTTTAATTCATATGTTAATAATTGACATGTTTTATCGGCATTTTCACGATAACATTGTTCGAGAACACCAAGAGCTAATTGATGGAATTGTCTAGAAAACGACAAACAAACATCATGAATTAATTGTAATTATAAATAAATGCTTGTGTCTAGAAGATCTTGCATTATCTTATTCTTAGTTTTCTTAGCAATAGGTGGTATAGTGTTAATTTTAATCAGTTTTACATATATATATATACTTGTACGTGATTAGAAACTAAAATAATTTAGAAGAGAATAGTTATGAATGATTCAGAGACTTTGCGGAAATGTAAAATCCATTGTGATTGAGTACTATCGAAATTTGAGGCATATAAATATTATTACTCTACGGAAAATTCTTTCTTTATATAATAGAGTTTTTAGTACATTTATAACCATAGAGAGTGAATTTAGAGATATGTTGAGTTCGAGTCCAAATCAAGATTCACGGTTAGATGTGATCACATTCAACGTAACATATATTTTATTTTAAGAGTATCAGTACGAAGAATATATCCATCTCTCATTAATCCATGTAAAGAGATTAATTGTAATCAAACCCCAACAGGTATCAATACCTAGATTCAATGGTTCAATCTCAATACATTGTTAGATAAATCTATTCAAATTGTCACGGCTTGTGAAGACAAAGTTCCTCATCTTCATAGACGGCGCACCCTATCTGCGAAGAGAAGCTTCTTGCCTCTCCTAATTACCATCGTTTTCTAAATAATCAAGGTAAAACTTAGCTAGTCGTATGAATTTGAGCAACATTCCGGCGGCGCAATCTTACGCTTAATTGCTTCCCATGAAAAATTTAGAAGAGCACAAAGAAAGGTATTACTTCCCCTGAAGGATCGATTTCACGCTTTAATAACTTACTCTGCATAACTAGACAATTCAGTTGCAACTTCAATTTCTAATTCATCATCATTAGCTTCATGTGTTAGTGCTTTATTTAATTTATATGCAATCAATGCTACAAAAGTAAATTCAATTATAACAAATTCAAAAAACAAATTCTTACCTTTCGCCATAGCCTCTTCACCTAAGCAAAAGAAAAAGTGATAATTATAAAATGAACATAAAATTTTTGTTAATACCTCGTTCCCAAAAGAATAAAGCCATCTGATGTCGTTTTGTTAGCACTGCCCATATAAGTAATTCATTATATGGATATTGAAATGTATCATCGACTGGTTTTGCTACAGTATTAACTGGTTTTTTATGAAACTTTTCAAATAAAATAGAAAAATATTTGAATTGATTTTTTACTAAATTTCAATTCTTACTGATCGTAATGCATACGATTGATTTAATGTAGTTGCATAGCGTGTACGAAAACGTCGACGAGTATAATTTGAACGATACCCATGACCCATTAATTTCTCAAAGATTAAACCTATATCAGGTAATGTATATGCACTCATTATAGCTGACTAAAAATTTAAGAAATAAATCATATGAAAAAATAACTAAATACGAAATAAACCTTGCGAATTTTTCGAATATCTTTTGCAATATATTGAAGAGTATTTGGAGGACCATCACGCTAGAATAAAACAAATAAAAGTCCCCAAAGGCTAATTTTAATATCTAATATAGTTACTCAACAAACACATGATTATAATTAACATAGACGTATTTTTTCTATAGTATCTCATATGTTGTAAAACAAATATGCTGCAAATTATTGACATTCAATCATTTATTACAAATAAAATAGAATTAGTTAAATAAGCTTTCGAATCTATTTTATATAAGACACAATATTTATTCAGCATTATATGACATACAAAAAAAAACGCTATACAATTATAAATATTTACTGATTTCTGTTAGCTGATACATAGATATATATTTAGTATTTTCTCAAGAGTCAATTGAATGACATCTGTTATGTTGATTTATTGAATAACCAATTTTCTAATCCGATTATCACTTTTCTTTTAACATTTTACATTGATGAATACATAAGTACATTTTATATTTTTATCTTTACTTTATCCGCATGATTACATTAGCAAACGGGTAAGGAGACAAATTTATCTCCGGATATGTACGTCAATATTAATTCTGCTTGATATGAAATCTAAGTAAAAGGCAGGTCGATTTTTTTTGTGTCTCAAAAGATGGTTAAATATGAACGGAACTTGACAAGGAAATAGAATAGAACTTCCGACATGTTGAATTTATCAAAATATGTTATTTTTCAGAACAACATCGCCGTTAATAATTTGTTCATAAAAAATATTTTTAATGAAAAAAAGTACTCTCTTAACTATAATTATAATCATGAAAGATTAATCTTACAGTATTATATAATTCTTCTAATCGATGAATTGTTAAGAACTTTTGCATATAAATACCATTTTCAAGTAGTAATCGACAAAAATCAACTTTATCAGTTGCTAATGCAGTCATCATTATTTCTTCTAATGCTTGTTCCTAATTAATTTCTATTCATAGGAAAAATTCTCGTTTTTTTTAAAATTATTTCTTCTTACCGGCCATTGATGAGTACCAGCTAAAATATAATTTCGTGCAATATCAACTCTATTCCATGTTAGAGCAAGTTTTAATTGATCTATTGATGAAACACATGTACTACGAAGTAAAGCAATTAATATAGCTAGATCGATATCTTGTGATGCTTCTTCACCCATACGAAATATTGTTATCTTTATAAAGCCAAACAAAAAAAACTAATTAATCTCAAATAAAATAGAAAAAAAAGATTAATCATTACCAAATCTCGTTTTTTGACGCACATCATTAATTCTTTAAAGAGATTATTTGCTTGCTTTCTTGTGTAACTAAATGTTTTCATTATAGTATGTATTAGTTGTTCTTGAATATCAACAGGCATTGTTCTAAAAAAATTTACAAGTAGCTTTAATTGATCAATAGAGAGTTATTACATTTATATGTGTCTGATAAAAAAAACTCTTATTTCTTTTCAAAGATTTTGATTCAAGCAAATAGAGCAGAATAGATTCATATTTACTATATTGACAATATATGCTATTTAGAAATATAATTGAGTTTTTTCTTCTCGTAGGGCGCCGTTCATAAAGGAGAGTCAGCGAAAAGCGGATGGGCTGAATGGGCGGCGCCCACCCAAAATATGAGACTTGGACAAAGCACTGTTACGCGGGGCCAGAGACCGACAAAACTTGTTCCGCACTGATGATCACGTCTGTGCTACCTCTTGAGGAGCGCGCTCCTACGCCATTCCGATGTTTGTGAAGTGGTGCAGGAACACAAAAGAAACTTTTTAGTTCTTGGGAAATTTGCTGGTATGCAACGCGCGCAGGCGTGAGCATCAGCGCGGGACCCACTCAGAATTTCCATTTCGCCTACCCGACAGTCCGATTCGAACACCCAGGGAAGTTAAAAAATGCCATTTTTATCTAGACGTTCTTTAAAGATGGTCTCTAACTATTCAATTTTTATATTTCATTCTCGTTAATAAATCTTAATTTCCATACCCATCGTCTCTAGCATATCGATGTGTAAACGAAATCAGATCAGCCGCACGACCACTTCCATCACAAATAACGACGGGTACTGGTGGATTATCTGTAACATGTTCTAATACCATTCGAATTGTATTTGTTCCACCTTCGACAACAACACATACTACAGGAATGTTTGAATGTTCAGCTTAAATAAAACAAACAGATAATAGAATTTTGTTTTTATTAGTTTAATATTAACTAACAAGTATGTACACTTGATTGTCTCAATAAGAATCTTTCGAAACGCTTCCTTAATAAAATTTCTCCCCCATATTTTCCATTTGTCCCATTATCAACAAGTAAAAAATTATAATGATTACTATTTAATGTTGCATTATTTTTTGTTGCTATTGCTTTTGAATGATATGAAACAACTTTCTAAAATAATAAATTAAAATTTTAGTTTGTTTTCTTTTTCTTCTTCTTTTGTTCGATCTTATTTCCTACATTAACACCAATTAAATTTTCTCGTCCTTCAATAACACCCCATGGTGAAAATCCAATACAGACAATATCTGATTTTGCTTTTGGTGATTTAGAAAACAAAGCATCGCCAACATGTTTAACAACACCTATAAATTTTCATAAATCAAATAAAAATTAATTAAAATAATGAATTACCTTGTTGACATCCATTTGTTATAATCCAAGCACCTGTTGTTTTAGCTGCTCGAAAAAGACCTTTTTTCAATACACGTTTAAGTTTCGGTTGTAATTCAAAATTTGCAATACCACCATCAATCGATATAACAAGACGTGGTAATTTTAAATTCCATACACGTAAAAATAATTTTAATATTAAATCTGGTCGTGTATCGTGTGCAACACGTAAATACTTTAAAATATATAGAATAAATTATAATCTATACTTTCTTTTTTCTTACTTGAGCTTTTGTTGGATGTGCTAAACCTTCAAACTCAATGACACCAAAAGCATCTGTTGGTTCACATCGTGTATGTTTTTGTACAGACCATCGTTCGTCTTTATTAACTGATAAAAAATTTATATTATTTGCTTCTATTTGAACATTCTCATTATGTTCAAGTAAATATCTTCCACAACAACATCGTCCTATATCTTGATTAGTTTTTGATAGAACAAATTTCATACATTCACGTTTTTTAAATGTTCGTTGAATCCATGATATATTATTATCAAACTAATAAAAGAAAATACGAATTAAATAATGTCAATACTATCTGCGATTATGATAGCCTACCATTGTTGGCGTGACCATTTTTATTTAGATAATTTTTTTCTTTGCTGTATTATGACAGGATATGCTGCCGTTGGTGACGATGATAGTAGAGAAAAAGAAAAAGAAAGAAAGACATCATCATCGTCATGCACCAGTACTGTTACTACTATTCCATTCCTTCTTTTTCTCTCTAACCAGAATGCAGAGACAGAGACAGAGAGAGAGAGACAAAAAAAGGATTGATGACGTATATTAATCTGATTATTGACATAGATGCACATACACTTAGATATTGATGATGCTTGAAGAAACTTGGTAAAAAGATTGTCTGTGAATATTTTTTTTTCTTGTAATATACAATAAGACGAAAAAACAATTGAGGATTATCGACACACACACACACACACACACGCACACATTTATATATATATATATATGTAAAGACAAAAAGAAGAAGCAAATATATAAAATGAAAATTAAACTGGAATGATCTTGTTCATAATCGTGTAATAAGTCTTTTTGTTGTTATTTTTTTCTTTTCATTAAACAGGCTATACAGATACATTAAAAAATCAAGTTCTTATGATTTGAATACACGAACTACACGAACAATATTCGATCGACAAATTGGACATTCGGCGAGTAATTTTCCACATTTGACACATGTCACCTAAAAAGGAAGAAGAATAGAAAAAAAAGATTTTAGATTAGTTTTTATTAGACACATAATTATAGAAAAAGAAGAAGGAACAAAAATCTGCATTATCACCATAGAGATCAACATTTTTTTTTTTGTTCTCTTCTGTTCTTGTCTATTTCAAGCAACAGAACAAAATCGACAATGAGATAAGTAACTCATCAAAATAGACTTAACTATGATTAAAAATAATCAATTAGATAGTATCTTATATTATAAATTAATTATGATATGAATCATTTTTCTTTTGATCATTATTTTATTCGATTGAAAAATTAATAAGAGATGTTTTTTGACTTACCATATGACCACAATCTAAAAATACACAATCAGCAATGGCATCCATGCATACTTTACATAATTCACTATCGCTTGCTGTTGCACTATCAAGTTCTTTAGCTAAAAAGAAATTTAATTGTTTTTTAAAACAAGAAAAAAACACTAAAATAACCTTTGATTTTTTCATTTTGTCGATCACGATAAAGTCTTCGAACTTTTTCAATTAATTCATTTTTTTCAACACATCCTTTATAATCGACAAAATTTGCTACTAAAATTTCTTTTAATTCTCGAACACTTAAATCTTCAATATTTTGTTCATTATTTAATTCGCTAAGAGATTTTCGACGTGGTCGCTGAGTTGTGGTTGCTTGTTGCTGCTGAAAAACAAAAGAAAAATATAAACTATATTTGTAATTTAACAACTCAATGTAGTTTCAATAAATTTTTCTTTGTAGAAATGGATACGTACCGTATTAGAACTAGCTGTTGTTTCATTTGTTGTAGTAGTTGTTGTTGTGGTATTTCTTCTCTGTTGTTGTGGACTAGCTGTTGTGCTATTTGTTGTTGTTGTATAAACAAAATTTCCCGGAGATGTAAAACTATATGTAAATGGTCCATTCGTAGTTGTACCGAAATTAAATGTTGATGATGTTCCATTTCCATTGTTTGTTGTCGTCGTCGTTGTTGTTGTTTGTTGATGATCGCCGAGTGCATGATGTAGAACACCAGATACTGTATTTGTGACGTAATCTTGTAAATTAGCAGCAAAATGATTCATTTGACTAGCAAACGATGACATTGTATGTTGAAAATTTGTAAAATTTCCATGTTTTGGTGGTTGAGGAGGAGGTGGTGGTGGTGGCGGCATAGCAGTTGACGTTGTTGAGGATGAAGAAGAAGAGGATGATGAGGTAGATGAGGAAGCACTTGTGGATGTTGAAAATTGATTAAATGTTGTGTGAAATTGCTGTTGTTGTTGATTTGAATTTGTTGTTGTTGCTGATGATGATGATGACGCTGACGGTGGCGGTGGTGGTGGTTGTGGCTGTGGTTGTGAAGGAGGTGGAGGATAAGAAGTTGAAGTTTGTTGTGCTTGTTGTTGTTGTTGAATAAATAAACGTGTAAACGGTAAATGTCTATTTCTTACAATTAAATCGACAAGTTCTTGTTTTTCTGTACATGTATGATAAGATATATTTTTCGCCTGTAAATAGCACCTTAAATGTTTAACTTTTAATGCTAATAATTGTTCATCTGTTGTTGAATCACTCGATATTAGTTGACATATCAAACATATACGATGTGGTTGATTATAATGACGTTCACGTGGTGCACAACTTGTACAATAATATTGACGACATACAGCACAACTTTTCTAAGAAGAAAAAAAAATACATGAAAATAATTTTTACTAAATCGAATAAAAATTAATTTACTTTTCTTTTGACTATAGTATATGTCGTATGACAGTGATCACATTGATCATTTGAATTTGATAAATGAGATGATGATGGCATTATGTTTGATAAACTAGATAAATTTCAACTAAATTATCAAACAAACACACCACGCCTTGAAATAATAAAAATTCAGATAAAATAATTCTATAATTAAGATTTTTAACCTCTTTATCTTTAAAGATTATTGAACAAGTCAATTATTCATAAAAGATTCCTTTTTCTATATCGGTCAATCAATCAATCTGACATGTTGTTGTTGCCTCTTTTCTTCTAACCAATAGATAAGTATTTAAAAAAAATTATGAAAAAGAAATTATTAAAATCTATTTAAAATATTCATATGAATTATTCGTAAAAAATCTTTCATAATTAATCAATAAAAATGATTTTTATATTTACAGTGACATCTGTAATTATGTCGATGAGTAAGAAGCAAAAAAGTAAATAAGACGAATTTTCAATCATTTTTGAATTATCATCTTCAAATGGCAGCTCGTCTTAAAGCCAAACTACCCGCTAAAAAGCGCCAAACACGCGCTACATCAAATATCTTTGCGATGTTTGATCAATCGCAAATACAAGAATTTAAAGAAGCTTTTAATATTATTGATCATGATCGAGTTTGTATTGAAATATTCATTTTTTTGATTTTTATTGCGAAATGTTTTTTAGGATGGCTTTATTAGTAGTGATGATTTACGGGATATGTTTGCTTCATTGGGTAAAGACGTTCCAAATGCAGAACTTGAAGCAATGATTCGTGAAGCACCGGGCGATATTAATTTTACTAGTAAATTTGAAATAGAAAAATTCATCTTATATATTTTATTTTTTCTAGTGTTTTTAACATTATTCGGTGAAAAATTAACAGGATCCGATCCTGAAGATGTTATACGTAATGCTTTTTTAGCATTAGATGAAGAACGTACAGGAAAAATCAGTGAAGATCGTTTACGTGATTTATTAATGACTATGGGTGATCGTTATACCGATGAAGAAGTTGATGAATTGTTTAAAGATGCTCCTATTAAAAATGGTCTTTTTGATTATCAAGAATTCGTTAAAATTCTTAAATATGGACGAAAAGATCAAGATTAAATTTTCCTTCTAATGAACAGATATATATATTTTTTTGTTTACTGTAATTTTCAATGCTTTATTATTATTATTATTTTGCTAAACTAATGAATACATAGCATTCCATTTTAATAAAAACATTATTTTATTTTTAATAATTCTAGATCAGAAAAATGGCTGACGAAGATTTTAATCAAGGTATAGAAACTTTTTGTATTTGTTTTTTTATTCGAAATTTATTATTTTATTTAGACTTGACATTTGATGGAGAAATGAATGAAAAGAAAAATCGAAAATTAAAAAAGAAAAGCAAATCTGGTGGATTTCAATCATTTGGTATGTTTTTGTGTTATGACTTAGAGTGAAAAGGTTAATACCATTAGAATGAGTTTTTTTGACGAAAATACCAAAACAAATGTCTACGTTGATATTTAAAGGTCAAAAGAAAAAATGCGAGATTAAATTCTGATATTCTAGACCAATTTTAAGAAAACTAAAATGTAGTAATCATTCATTCTCGTTATTTTGTAACGATGATAAATGAAAGTATCACATAAGGACTATTCAGCATTATGATGATAATTATTTTATTCAGGATTATCGGCACCTATATTCAAAGCTATTATGAAACGTGGCTATAAAGTTCCAACACCAATTCAACGTAAAGTATGGCATATTAATTTGTTTGTTTATTTTTTTATTATTGAAATAATTTTAGGCAATTCCGGTGATATTGAAAAATAAAGATGTTGTAGCAATGGCACGTACTGGTAGTGGAAAAACTGCTGCTTTTCTTATTCCGATGTTTGAAAAATTAAAAGGACATGATCCAAATTCTGGTCCACGCGCACTTATTCTATCACCAACTCGTGAATTAGCTTTACAAACACTTAAATTTACACAACAAGTATAATAAAAAAACATTTTCTTTTAATTTAATATATCAATTCAAAACTTTAGATTGGAAATTTAACTGATCTTATTCCAACAGCTATTCTTGGTGGTGAACGGTAATTAAATTTTCATCAAATATTCTCTTATTACCTATATTTATTTGTAGAATCGAAGAACAATTCAGTAATTTACATGCTCATCCTGATATGTATGTTTATTAATACAAATATTTTTCTATTATTGTTTTTTGTTTTCTTAAAGAATTATCGCAACACCTGGTCGTTTTATGCATATATGTATTGAAATGGATCTTAAATTACACGATGTTAAATATGTTGTATTTGATGAAGCAGATCGGTAAATAAATTTTATTTCATGATCTTTTTATTTAGTAAAATATTATTTCTATATAGTTTATTTGAAATGGGTTTTCAAGAACAATTAAATGATATAATAAAACGTTTACCATCACAACGTCAAACATTGTTATTTTCAGCAACATTATCAAAAATTCTTGCTGAATTTGCTAAAGCAGGTCTTTATGAACCGGAATTAATTCGTCTTGATATTGAAATGAAATTAAATGAACATTTAAAACTAATTTTTTTTCATGTACGTCATGATGATAAAACATCATTACTTTTACATCTTCTTCGTACAGTAATACCATCCGATCAACAAATTGTTTTATTCGTTGGTACACGTCATCATTGTGAATATTTAAAAGAATTACTTGAACAACAACAACAACAAAATTTATTTTCAGCAGTTACGATTTATTCTACACTTGATCATTCAACAAGAAAAATTAATCTTTCAAGATATCAAACTGGTAAAGCGCGAGTTTTAATTGTTACTGATATTGCTGCTAGAGGATTGGATATTCCATCACTTGATAATGTTATTAATTATCATTTTCCATCTACACCTAAAATATTTCTTCATCGTGTTGGTCGTGTTGCACGTGCTGGACGTACGGGTACAGCTTATTCATTAATATCAACAGATGAAATATCATATTTATTTGATGTACAAGAATTTATTGGTAAAACAATAAAATTTACTACAAAAGATGATGAAGATAATGATGATGATTTTCATTTATTATTTGGAAATGTTCCACAAACAATAATTGATGAAGAATCCGAAACAATTAGAAAATTAACTGAAATAAATGTTGATTTAGTTAATTTATATCAAGTACAACAAAATGCATACCAACATTATATTCGATCACGACCAGCATCAACATATGCATCTGTTAAACAAATGAAACAATATCACAAAGAAATTTCTAATATGCCTATGCATCCAATATTTCGACAGAATTATACTGTTGAAGAATTAACACCAAATCCACTTATACAACAATTAAAATCATTTCGAGCAAAAAATGTAAGTTAACGATTCACGTTTTCTTGTATGATCAGACAAATAATCGAAATTTTAGTTGTGTATGTTTTCTTTCGAATAATTGTATTAAGATTTAAAACGACATACAAATTGATTCTGAGGAAATTCATAAGCCACTCAGGTGGAAGAGTCAACAAACCTTGTAAATGTCAAACGTATATCGATATTAGAGACACATCATTGCTTTTCTTATGCGGAATAAATTTTATGTGTATTTTTGAGAATATTTTATAGGAAAATATATTAGACAAAATTCTAAAGAAGAAAATTTCGATTTTTTAAATGAACTTTCTTTATTTTATAGACAATCTTCGAAGTAAATCCATCGGCAGGTAATACTGCATGTCAAATTATGAAACGAAAACGTGCTCATGATGAAAGACTTATTTTCAAACATGATCAAAAAGAACAATCATTACAAAATAATCATTCTGATAGTGATGATGATGACCACAAAAAAACACTTGAAGTTAGATAATTAAATAAAATAATTAATTAATTAATTAATTATTTAATTTAGGTAGATAATTTGACAATCACTATTAAAGGAGCAAATGATATGAATTATGATGATATGGAATCACCAAAAAAGAAGAAGAAGAAAAATCGACGAGAAGTTGATAAAGAATTTTTTATTCCATATCAACCACCTGATTTCAAACGAGAACAAGGGTTAGAAATTCAATCCTTTGAACGTCAAACAACTGAAGCAGTTATGGATTTAGCAAATGATGATGGAACTCATCGCAAAGGTCCAATGATACAAAAAACCAAATGGTGAATTTCTTACACAAAAAAAAATATTTATTTTTATTTGACTATATTTCTAATATAGGGATCGAAAGAAGAAGAAATTCGTAACTGTTGGTCAAACTGATGCAAAAACAAAAAAAGTTAAGACTGAAAGTGGACAATGGATTCAAGCATCGTATAAAACAGATGTGTAAGTTGAAATTTTTAAAGAGTATCACTTTAATGAATCTATTAAAAGCATATCATTCCTAAGAATATTTGATTCGGGGGCGTACCGAGGCGTCGAAAGTAGAGGAGGCGTATAGTGTATACATGTCATATTTTCAACGTAAATTCTAGAATCACGGGAGCGTCACGTGCTCCACCCTCGGCACACCCCTGCCTTAGTTTCTATTGTCTTTCTCATAAAAATCTTTAATCTATTTTTCAGTTATAAAAAATGGCTCAATAAATCAAAAGTTTTGGATAAAGAATTACCGGATAGTCGTCGAACTAAAACTGAAGATTATGTAAATGATGATGAAGCATCCAGTGCACAAAAGAAACCACGTATGGATCATATAAATCTATTTCTTTTTCTTATCTAATATAGTTTTTTCTTTAGGACAATTTCAACAACGTGTAACACAATTAATGAATCGACAAAAGACGCAATTAAAATCTAAAGGCCAAAAAATGCCAAGTCATTCAGAATTGAAAAAACCTGAACAAATTATGAAGAAACGTACTGAAACACGTAAAAAACAATCATTACAAAAAGCACGTCAAATGCGTAAAGGTGGTCGAACGAATTACAAAAATCAGCGACAAAGTAGTAAATCTAAACATACGAAACGTGCACCTACAAATACTAAACATGCACCTACGAATAATAAACGTGCGCCTGCAGGTGCAAATCAATCATCAAAAAGAACTAGAAAAAGATAAATATTTTGCCTGTTTTTTTGTTTTGTTTTGTTATGAACAGAAAAAGAAAAAAAAAGAAAAAAAAAACCTATCGCATAGATACGCCATCTATAAAAACATTGTTTTGTTATTGGTTAATTGATAAATAGTAGTCTTATGGATGGAGGAAGAATTAAAATGAAATCACTTAATTCTTAATGAGAAAATAATTTTTTCTATTTTTAGATTAATATTTCCTTGTACTTTAAATAATGACAAGTGAAAACGAATTAAATATTATTCAAGCAAATGACATAAATGAAAATAATGACATATCTACAAATGAAAAAGAATCAACAGTATTAATCAATCCTATTAATGAAACAGTATTACAAAAAACCGAAGATGATAATGAACAAATAAATATTGAAAAACCAAAACGTGCTGGAAGAAAAAAACGAGATATATCCGATATTAAAAATGAAAATTTAAATAATGATCCGACAATTGATACTCAACCATTATTTGAACAGCCAATTATTGTTGAAGGAAAACGTTCACGAAAACCAACATTACGTCTTGAATTATCTGAATTAGCTCCACCGAAAAAAGACATATCGATTCCTCAGGTAAATTGATTATTTCTTACAAATTTATGTTTCATATTAAAAACGAAGGTCTTTTTTTCTTTTGGTGTATTTACCTAATCGATTAAGTCTATGAAACTCTTTTTATAGGAACCAATCAATTTTATATAGCCTTCGATTTTTTTCTTTCTAGGGTCATGGTAAATCTTTAGGAGAAATTGAATACAGTATGTAAACTTATTTGCAAAAAAATGACGGGTTATATTATGTTAATATTTAGTTAATTATCAAATAACGCATGGATCAACTGATGTTTTATCTCTTATACGTAATATATGTTTTGGACGACGAGCAGTAAAACATAAAATAATTATTTTAGAATTTAAAATAATTTGATTTTCTTAGAATAAATCAAATATGCTTGAAAAACTTCGAGAATTTAATGGATTTGACTTTGAAGAAGATAATGATGAATATCAACGATATTTAAGCAATATAATAAAGTAAATTGGATAATATAATAATTATTAAAATCTTGTTTTGGATTTGTTTAGATTAAAAAAAGATCAATTACAAGCAATTTCAGATATACTTGGTCTACCAACAACTGGTCGTAATGATGAACATGCTGAACGAATATTACAATTTTTAATGAAACCAGTTGATGAAGGCAAACCAATACCGGAACGGAAAATGTCTATGCGTACGTTGAATAAAACTAGCACCAATTCAAAAGAATCAATTCCTACAGATGAAGAAGATAATGAAGTAAAATAAAACGAAAATCATATTTGCAATTAATTAATTAATTTTATTTTAGGATGGTGGTGAGGATGATAATGATGATGATGAAATTTTTAATGAAGAAGAAGAAGAAGAAGAAGAAGATGACGATGAAGATAGAATAGAATCAGATGATGATTATATTGATAGTGAAGAAGAACGTGTTGTACGTATGAAAGATGATCCTGATGATTTTGCTTATCAACCTGGAAAGAAAACACCAAAGAAACGATCATCAGTTAAACGTTCACGAAGTACAAGTTCTCATAAAAGAAAACGAGGTTTGTTGATTTCGAAATTTATAATAATACATACAATTAAACCATCATCCTATTTCTCATTAAGAAAACTAACTATTTTCATCAAAAGTAGCATGATTACATTTTTCTCTTTCATAAAGCCTTAATATTATTGTGAATCCTCTTCACTTACAAAACAAAAATAAACTAACAGGATTTTTCAATTATTTACAAAAGTTAATTACTATGAATACTATCTCGACCCTAATTAATTGGAATTTCTCAGATTGTTCGTCTAAATAACGTTAGATGTGTAAGAGCAGAGTCTTCCTCGTGCGCCCCCGTGCGTGTGAGGGGAAATTTTTGGTTGAGTTTCTGCACCTCGGTGTAAGAGTTATTTCACTGATTCTGTCTTTGCTTTTTTGACAAATATTTAGTCTTTATCTTTAAAGTCTACGATGATAGTATTTGAATAAAGTGATAATCTATGAGATTAACAGTAGGTCAAAAGATAATATGCAAGACGTTTTTCCTCTATTCTAAAGGTCCTTCAACGACAAGACGTGGTCGTAAAAAAGCAAACGTAAAGCCTATTGAAAAAACTGAACAAGAAGATTTACCTGCGCCTGTTGAAACCATGGAACAAAATGAAGACGAAAGTGACAAAATAAAAGAAGATGATTCTACTACTGAACCTAAAGTATGTTTCAAATGAAAATATTCAATTAAATCATATCATGTCGTTCTTTCTAGACTACAAACATATCAGAAGAACATGACACAACGATAAATAATATAACCTCAGATGTAAAATCCATTTAAAAAAAAACTAAACTTTAAAATTTTGTATTTTTCTATATAGATAACTCCATTAACAAGTTAGACAATAGACAAAATAAATTTATCACATGTTAATTACTTCCGTAGATGATTTCATATGTGTGATATTTTCTCAGCTGTTTTATTGTTCCGACCAAATATTCATAGATGTGTGTATATATTGATATTTCATTTATGGTAGCGATTTTTCTTCTTTTTTGTTTTGTTTTGTGTCGGAAACAAAAGATAAAATAAGCGTGAATATATCATTGAATACTTTAGTCGTTTTTCTTGTTCTGTATTCTAGTACGGATTTTCTGATCCGAAAGTAAGAGAAACTGTTTTCTTCATTTTTTTTTGATTTAGTCGTTTATTATTTTTGAACATATATGTTGATTATAAGCATAGCCAAGCAAATGTAAACTGTTGATTTTGTATTTGAACAGTATATTCATGTGAATGTCTGTTTGTTTATGTTAGAAGAGAAGGACAAAAATATATACATATATAAAAATACAACACTTAATGTTTTATATTTTTTATTAAAAAAAAATCGTATTCTTTTCTTTTTCCGATGAAAACTAAGAAGAATGGTTGAAGAAAGAGTAAAATTATGTGATGAAACTATATTTCAATGTTCAATTTGTTGTAATAATATTAATGATCAAAAGAATGTATATGAAATCGAATCCTGTCATTGTCAATTTTGTAAAGAGGTAGATTTTCATTTTAATATTTTTCAAAAAATAATTCTTTTTTGATTTTAGTGTGTATATCAGTATTGTACCAGTCAAATAAATACAGCGTAATATAATTCATATTTTTTTTTGTAAAACTAATTTTTATCTATTTAGATTGGTACCAATTATATGTCCAAATGGTGAGTGCAATAATCAATTATCTTTAAATGAGGTGATGAAATTAATTTTCAATGAAAATAATATGAATTATTCTTTTAGCTTAGTATTCTACTTCCTGATTCACAATTTCAACTTTATAATAAACTTTTACTTGATCATGGTATAAGATTTTTTGTTTTTTGTGTTTGTTGTTTAAAGATTTTTTTTAATTTAGAAGTAACAAATGATCCTCATCGTCTTTTTTGTCCACATGTTGATTGTGGTCATATATTGTCGATAGCTGATGAAAGAAAAACTCGGAAAGAATATCCGATGACTTGTACAAAAGTAAATAAAATGGAATTTGATAATAATTTATTTCAATTACATATATAGTGTCAAACAACATTTTGTTTAAAATGTCGTTCACAATGGCATCCAAATAAACATTGTTCCGATTTACTGTATGTATTTTATTCAAAAAAACAAATTTTGTAAAAGAAATTATTAATTCTATTCTAGTACACCATATGAAATGGAGCCTGATTCAAATATAAAACGTTGTCCACGATGTCGTTTTCCATTAGAATGGATTGCGGGTTGTGCACAAATTATGTGTGTTAATTGTAAACATATTTTCTGTTGGTATTGTTTAAAATCACTTGATGTAATTATAAATAGATAATATTTTGAAATTATTCAAAAAAGAAATTTCCTTTTTTTAGAATGATTTTTTCCTATTACATTTTGAACGTGGACCTTGTCGAAATCGGTAAGAAGATCTTCTCATATATATAAAACTTACGAGGAAACATCCTCAACTGAAGGATCACTTTTGAGTTCGAGCTCCGTGCATAAGGTAGATCCCGATGAGGTATGAAAAACCTCAAAAGGACAAGTGCCCATAGGCAATATACTGAAATTTTGCCCACAGAGAGGTCTGTTGGTGACTAGAATACTCTGAAAATTTCAGCTCAAAGAGTGATTCCTTTTCGAGATATTAAAGTGTCAAAAAATCACGCGTATTCCACGAAAGACACTAGACATTTCTGTTTTTTGAAATTTTAATATCTCGAGAGGGAATCGTTTTTTTAAGCTGAAATTCTCAGGGTATTCTAATCACCAATAGACCTCTCTGTGGGCAAAATTTCAGGTCGAAATACCGTCATTTGATTTATATAAACATACCATGCCATAGACTAAAACTTCAGTATATTGCCTATAACTCTGGACAGAAGGCCTATGGGCACTTGTCATTTTGAGGCTTTTCATACCTTATTGGGATCTACCTTATGCACGAAGCTCGAACTCAAAAGCGATCCTTCAGTTGGGAATGTTCTCTTATTAGAGAATGAGTGAAGATTAAATATATGATTTTCTTTTTGTTTGTTTAGACTTGGCCATTCTCGTGCGTCCTTATTTTTTCATCGTCTTACTATTGTTGGTATTTTTATTGGCTTAACTCTTTTATTTCTCATAACTATTCCATTTCTTATCATAACTGCACCATGTTTATTATGTTGCCGTTATAAACAAATCAAAAATCGTTTGAAAAATTTAACGAAATTAGGACAACGTTTTCAACAACAACAGTATACACCAACGACTCATCCATCACCTTCATCATCATTAAATCAATTAAATAGTTCATCATTAATTGATATCGAGCAAGAATCAAGAACAGTTCTCAAAAGTCCATTATTATCTTCACCATCGTTAACAACTATCGATAAAACGAAATCGGATTTACCATCCGTCTGATGTATATTTTAATTTTTTCTCTCTTTTTTCTTTTTTTACTCTCTCAATTGTGAATTTTTTTCTAAACAGTAATTATTCAATCTTGTCTTTATTGTAAAAAAAAAGATCAGTCTTTTTTTGTATTAAATAAATATCGAAATTTTATTTATTATTATTTCATAGTGAAACGAAATACAAAAAGAACTTTTCTTTTAAGATTGTAATTGACGAACGAAATTAATATATTGTTGTTGAGCATCTCCTTGACTTGTTCCTTTATTTTTATTCCAAGCTTCCCATTTAGCTTTGCCTTTAAGATCAAGCATACCTGGTTTGCTTGAATTATTATCACCAACAGTTGCTTCTATAGAAGAACAAAACATGAATATTAAGAAAATTTTATTTTCTTTTTTATTAACTTACGCTTGAAAAGTCCGTAGAGTTTAAGTAATTCATCATCAGATGGTTTCTTACTTAAATTTTTGACATCAGCAGCAGCTTGATCAAAATCAGCTTTTGACATTGTTAATAATATTAATAAAAGAAGTATTCTCAAAATATGTCTCGGATGTTAACATTTATATACTCATAAAAACTAGCATAAGATAACATATCTTTCAACAATAGATAATATAGTTAGACATTCTTTTTGTTTCTATGTATTCGCGAATAATAAGAGACTTCATGTTATGTAAAGAAACCAATGTTGTTCTTGGTAATGTTATCAAATAAGTCATCTGACTATGAAAATATTTACTTAAATGAGATGATTTTTTCTTATAATAAACTTAAGATCAAGAGTATGGCTCGATTTTTATCTACTGGATAACGTGTTACAATATTTTTCGTTTTATTCAAAAGCAAAAATAGATCAGTAAATTATATAGAAGATAAACAGAAGCAATATTTATTAATACAAAGCAGAGTTTAAATAATAATCATAAAAATATATCACCGAGTAAAACAGATAGAAATATAATTAATTATATATAACAAAAGATCGTAATAGAGTATATTTAAGCATATGTCGTAATTGATTTTCAACAAGATAATGTTTACTTGGAATGATAATCATGATTACACTACAATTTTATAAGATTATTTCAAATAAATATGCACAAAAAAGAAAGAATGACTTACTCGTAGATGCACAAAAGCTTGACGTCGACGTAATTTTGGTGGATTTTCAGTCCGTAATAACTCGATTGATGTTTCTGGTGGTGATGCATCAATTTCTCGATAACCAAATTTAAGTATATGACGTGGTAATGGTCTAAAATTAAATAGATTTGAACATCTGTTTGATAATAATAATTCCTTACAATTTAATACCATGAACTGATGGTAAATTTTTCTTTTTATGATCATCTCGATGTTGTTGTTGTAAAGACAGAAGAGAATTTGATGCAGAATAATCAAAAACATTCGATGTTAGTTCATCATCAAATATTGGTAGATTTTGATAATCAGATTTAATTGGTACAACTTGTATAAATGATTCATCCTGTAAAAAAACAAGAATATTTATTTATTTGTTAATAATAGAATTAATTCTTACTTGTTTAGTACTAATAATTGATGCAAGGTGTTTCATAACAGGATCATTCCATATAATAGAAATAAGATGTTGTGGTACTCGTGAATAAAGTAATGGATTAAATTTTGGATATGTACGACTTATTTGTTGAATGTAATTTTGAGGATTTTGTATACCTTGTGATTTTAATACTAAGAGAGAAGAATAAAAATAGTAAAATTTATTTTTCAATATTTACTTTGTTCGAGAACCATTGCATGAGTTATTTCGCTCTGATCAGATGTAGGTGTTATGGGAGGAGGAGGTGGACGATTACGACTGGTATTTGAACGAATAATTCTAGATCGTTTAGGTTCACTATCAGTTTTAAGTAGATTAGACAACGCAGCTTCCATATCTCTAACTTTGTGAAGATTGATGCCTAAAAAAACGATATTTCATGTTATTATTATTGTCTTTGAAAGTTAAGAAGAATATGATCAACTCGTTTATATACATATATACCTTCTCTTGTTGCTCTTGTTTGTGCATCTGATTTTATTCTAGTTATTTCAAATGAGGATCGACCTCGTTGATAAATTGTTGGTAATCTATTTGATATGAAAGAATTTGTTTGATAAGGATCTAATGATGAATGTAATCGCATTTGAGAAATAGTTAATGCTTCAGTAAAACCATCTGAAGAATTTACATTAGATGAAAATAATCCTGGAATAAGTCTTTCATGTCTTCTATGTAATGTTATTGCACGGATCATTAATGATGATAATAATTGTACGAATTCAACTTTATTTAAATGACGTTTATTATTATTTAAATCCGATAAATGCATCGTATTTGTTGTTGATGGTACAGGTATTTGTCTATTAGGAATTATATGTGTTTGATCACCAAATAAACCTCCAAGAGAAACTTTATGAGGAACTAATACTGGACGTTTTGGTATCATACGATAATAGCCATCATGACGTTTATGATCATCAATAATTGATTGAATTGGATCAATTGGTTGTTCTTGATAAGTTGGAAAATTATTATCTAGAAGAAAAGGGAAAAAATATTTCAAGTTCAAAATTAAAAAGTTTATAGTACCATTCTGATTTGTATATGAATCATCGGTATTTGTGTTATTTGGTAAAAGTACAATACTAAAGAAGAAAATAATAGAAAGTTAATGTAAAAGATATAGTACCGTTTGCCAGTAGATTGATCTGAAACAGTGATTTTAATAGGTATAGGATTGTATTGTTCAAGTGGATTCGATGGTTGTTTTCGTGAACGAGATGGTTGTATGGATGGCGATGGTTCTCTTCGTGCTTTTGATTGTTCATTAGAAGTGTGTGTGGTAGGTTTTGGTTTCTCAGTTATTTCAATACGAATTGTTGGTTCAGGTGAAGTTCTTTTAGTTGGTATTATATTAAATTCTGTATTCGATTGTTCATTGACATCGGGTGATGGAGTACGTGAATGAACACTTGATTTCTTATCATCAACTTGATCGATTTGTTCATTAATAGGAGAAGAATCATTTGTATCTTCATTATTTTTATTTGAATCTTCTTGTTCAGTATTACTTACAACTGGTATATTTTCTTCTTCAGTTTCATTTTCTTGTTTTTCATCAATCGATACTAATGCTTGTTCATCTGTTGTTGTTAATTTTCGATTTTTTTCTTTCAAATAATTTTGAAGTGAAAAATTTTCCTCAGGTAAAGTCTATAAAAACATCATTTATATTATTTAAAAATTTCGTTTTTTCTCTATCTAAAAATATTCTACCTGTAGAATTGGAATATCATCTGCACAGTCTTTTAAAACTGTATCCGAAGTAATACCAGTTAATTTTTTTAATGTATCACAACATTCAGTTCGAACAAGTACCTATATATAAAACAGAATTTGTAAATAGAAACATTTATTAATAAAAAAAGTAAGAAGAATATACTCGAGAATCATTTAAAAATGAATTAAGTAAAGCAATATCGATGGATTTTGTTTCTTGACCTAATTCAGCTAGAACTGATGCAGCTCGTAATCGATAATCAGCATCAGCATGTGAAAGAAGTGATATAATACCATTGGACACACGAGTGAATTGTTCTTTTGAATATCCAATTTCACTAAAAGATAAGAATATTCACTACAAGATATTCTATTGAAGAATTATTTCAAAATAGATATGAGTATAGTTGTAGGTGTCAAATCGCTTTTCAACAGAAACTTAATGCATTTTGTTCTATTTCTCGGAGAGAAGAATCTACTAAGAATAACTTGCTTGTATCTCCGCACTTTACTAGTTGACAATGGAGAACTATTATTTTCCATAAAACTTGACTAAAGTTAATCGAGAGTGAGGAGTTTGATTCCGATGTCAGTTTTTAAAAAATTTTAATCGAGAGCGAGGAACTCAAATCTGAAGTCTATCTTTTGAAGTTTTTTGAATAAATAGTTTACTGGTAGTCGATTTGTATGTATAAGATCTATCATAAGTCTATGTGTAAAAAGTGTTATTCTCGTTTATTTCTCCCGATAAAGATAGAAGTAAATGAATTATTTTGAAATTTACTAAAGTGCTGCAGTTATAAAAGATCACTATCTGAAGTTACATAAACAAGATGCCTTAAAATCGATACAAACATCAATACTCGATATAGAAGAATTTTAAGAAATAGTATAAAAATAAAAAGGCACCATTATATTCAAGATACATATTAATTCGGTTTTAACTTATATAGACAAATTATTTACCGATGTAATTGAACAAGATATGTTGTTAATGCTTTAAATACTGATTTACTAGCATTTGGTAATTTACTTAGAATAATATCAATAATTGAATCAAGTGTAATTGGAATATTATCACGAGGAAACCAACGTTCTTCCGAAATTTTTTTTAATAATGGATGAATTTCATCGATAACTGTTTCATTTCCATCATTGATTAAACCATTTAAAGATTTTTTACGTTTAGCTTTTATTCTTTCAATAATTGCTTTAAATGAAAATGTATCAGCATCAGCGTTCTTAAATAAATAAATTTGTTTTATATTTATGATATCAAAAAAATAATTTTTCTTACTCGAACAACTGCCATATTATCAAAAACTAGTTCAATATCATCTGAATTATTAACATCAGTAATAAATTTAATAGCATTTATTGCTTCATGATGTAGAATATCACCCTAAAAAATAGTTTTTAATAGAAGAAAACAAAAAGTATTGAAATTACTGATGGATATTTTAATGCAAAATCAAGTAATGATACGACAATATTTTTTCTTTCAATCATAAATTGAGCTATTGTTTGAACTGTATGAACATCTAATGGATCATTTCCACTTTGAACTAAATGATTAATTAATATATCAAGAATTTGATCAACAAGTGATTGGTCAATTCCATGTGTTCTAAAGAAATAAATTTTTGAAAAAAATTCTTTGAAAATTTTCTTAATACTTGAATATTTCCACGACATAATTACAAGCGGATTCATATGAATCTTTTTGTTTAGCTTTTAATATTTCAAGTAAATATAATAACATTGAACGTAAATTATTATTTGCTTGATCATCTTTTGGTTTCCACCAGGATTCTTTCTTCAATCGTTTAAATACATCGGGAAGTAAATCCTAGATAAACACAATAAGAATTATTGCAAAAGTTTTTGTTTCGAATACCTTCTGACGAGCTATTAACGTATCTGCTGATGGACGTGCAGCTAGAAATAACCATATGAAAATAAGATAATTATTATAGTAATTATATAAATACTTCGAGTCTTTTTTTCATTTATTGGTTTTAATGAACTTGCACTAATTGAACCATCAGGATCACCTAATTCTACCCATTCATCATCATCATTTTGCCAATTAAGATTTTTATTTGTTTTATTCTAAATTATGAAAAAATGGATATAATTTTTTAGTAAAATAAATTCAAAAAACTGTGTATTATTAAGCGAACTGAAAAACAACCACTCTAATTAGACGATATGTGAAAAACAAAATTCTACAGTGTTTGTTTTATAACAAACCTCTAAATTATCAAGAATATCCTAGAATAAAAAAATAAATGTAAATATTCTTGTTCTATGCTTACAATTTTATTTAATGATTGAGAAATAAGTGAACGAGCACTATCATCATATGGTAAAACAGCATATCGTTTCAATCGTTCATCTAATTCCGTTTGAATTGTATTTTGTGTTATCGGTGGCATCTATATTTTTGTTTAGTTTTTTTTAAATCGAATACTTTCTAGCTCAAGAAAAAAGAAATCAAATATTTTATTTATATACATACAAGTCGTAATCGAAATATATTCATATCGACGGGTTCGATATCTTTTAGTTTAAACATTGAACGAATTGTTGAATTAGGAATGAAACCTAAGAAATAGTAAAGGTTTAGGTTTAAGATCAAAAAATAATTATACCATCAGGTGCAATTGGATATATTTTTTTCTCTTCTAATCTTCTGGCCATTTCAGCTTCGATTCTCTTTTGTTCGATTGCTTGAAAAAAATCGAATGGATCTGTTTCCTCGACATCTTGTGGAACTAGAACAGAAGGTATTATTTATAATCATATTAGTAATTAAGTAAACCTTGTGGAATCGCTCGTAGATTAAGCTGAACGGTTTCAACTGGTTCATTTGAAGTTCTAGATAAAAAATCAAAATAAATTTTACAAGAATCTTAATTCTACTTGTAATTATTCGTTTGTCTATTTTTTGATAATTGTTTAAAGGAAAGAGATGGTGCTTTTGCATGTATCATTTCTTCTTATGTTTATTATAAAGAATGTCGTAGGTGAGAGTGTATAGGTGAAACTATGGACATATATTTCAATATTTTTCTTTGTTGTTGTTTTTCATATGATTGTTATTAAACAACCCACTCACAAAACCGTCAATTTATATTCATTTCAAATGAATCTCTCTCGATAGTTTTTTTCCTCTTATATTGAGAACAAGAAGAAAATTATTCGATAGATCAAAGTAAAAAAATTTCACTTTTTTTGTAATTGAAAAAGACAAGTGACAGTAATATTGACGTTTTCTTTTAAATGTCAAATCAAGTTTTTAATAGTATTCTATTTTGTTGATAGTAAGAATAATAAAATATTCTATTTCTAGTAAACATACGGATCAAATTTTTTATTGATTTGTACTGGATATTCAATTGGATCATCCTAAAAAGATATAAATAGAATAATTAGATATAAGAATATATTCTCACCATAAAAATTTCTTTTTTCTTATGTTTTAACTACTCTTTTTTTGTTTGTTTTCAAACGTACGAATGCAATTCTTTGTTCTTATCTTTTTCTCTACTTAATTTGGCATCATCAGTAGACTGATGTGATAAAAATAACTTTCATATTTCTTCTTTTCTTTCTCTCTCGCTTCTTCCTTTTTTTTCAATTTTAAATCAACACTTGATGAACGAGAATAATGTCTACAAAAAATAAGTCATTTAATATTCAATCGATTGTTTTCTTTTTATAGAATATTTAAAGAGACCAAAGTTTAATCAATACAAAAAAAAGTATTTCGATACATTTTACCCACCTTAATTGTTTTTTTTGTTAAATCAAATAATGCTTGATCAGGTGCAAAATCACTAATCATTAAAAAACTATAAAAACAAATAAAATAGTTTAAATATACACGCAAATGTCTTACTATAATCTTCTATTTGATATTAATAAAATATCTCCTCTATCATTCAGATTAGCAATTGATATTAAAGGAGCATCACATTTTAATTTTCTTATTGCTTCATTATTTTTTGTCCATAACTAAAATATAGGAAATAGTTCTTCTTTCGATAATTATTTTATTCTATTTTACTATGATTTCATTTGCATTATTTAATGTTGCAAATAACCCTAATGTATCACAACCAGTAAGTGATTTGATTGGTGAATCTTCATAGAGAATATCTTTTGGTGAGATTTCATCAAGACCATGAATTGTTATTAGATACATTTGAATATAACCACGAAGTGCACATGCTATAGCTATTCGATATTCTGCCATAGCTGCACCGATACATGGTGAATCAAGACGAATCTTTTGATTTTAACGAGAAATAATTTTTTTCTAAATTATATTATTTTCGTTTTACTTACAGGTACTCCTAATTCACGTAAGAATATTTCATGATCACTTATTGATACTCGATAAAATTTTGCAATAAGATCATTTCCAATTGCAAGTAAATATCGTGCACCTCCTAAATAATAAAATATTTATAACTAAATATTTTATAAAGAATAAATTAACCTCGTGTAGTATAGGTTTCATAGGCTTGAAAGATTTCTAATGTTTCAACTGTTGCCGTATCTTTAAGTATTTGATAATAACTATCTAATGCGTCAGGTGAATTTGGTAATAAAGCATATTTAAGTCCATGATCACCAGGAACAAGATAGAGCTAGAATTGAAATAAAATTTATATATAAATATAGATCTTCTAATGTACTTTTCCATTTGTTGTTCCAACAAATATAATTCCAAATGCTCGACGTTTTTTTGTATGTTCAGGAAGTAATGAAAACTATAAGAAAAAGAATAGGATCTCGAAAGATCCGCACGATGTAACTTACCCACATAACACAACAAAGTTTAGTAAAAAGACAATCATCTTTTACTTCAAACATATTTAATAAATAAGCTGGTTGACTTGCACAATGATAACTACATACTAAATAACAATAATGATCGTATTAATTTATATGAATAAACAAAATAATAATAATATTTTTACTTATTTTACTAGTTAATATATAAAGAATTTCTCCAGCTGAATCATACATAAAATCATTCACAATTATTCTCTATTTCAAAAAGAAGAAAAATATTTTTGTATTGAAATAAAAGTTTTCGTTTACATTAGGAGATAATGGAATAACATTAATAATTTGTGTTGAACGTGGATTATGAACTGTAAAAAGATTTTGTGAACTTCGCAAGACAACACGTGACGGGATGCTACCAACAGGAAATGTTACACGTAATTGTTCAATGGGTTGTACTGCGGCAGAAAATGATCGAATTGGCTAAAACACAAAAATCAGTAAAAAAAAGTTTTATTAAAATTATTCTATTCATACTAATGTATAAGTTAATAATTGTAAATCATTTTTAAACTTAACAAGTATATCTTCACCACGTACAAACATAATTCGTTCAATAGATTCAGTAAAATGATGTTCACCAAGCTAAAAGATTTCCAGTTTTCCTTTTGATTATATTTAATAAAATTTATTTACTTTAACTAATGATTCAAGTGAATAAAAACCTATCGTACCATTAACAGCACCTGTTACTATGATACCATCAGTAGTAATTAACAGACCTAAAAAGAATAACATTGAAAAGATTGTATTAAATATTTCGATTAATCACCTATCATAGCAGCATGATGTGCTTGTAATTGATATCGAACAGGAATAGATTCATTTCCAATTTCAAAAATCTATAATTTGATTATTAATATTAATCAGTATTTTATCTCGGTTTTTCCTTCCGAGAGTGCGATAGCGATTTCTGGGAGGGCGAAAACCTAACTTTTAGAGGAGAAATACACAGTATAAGCACAAAAATTACAATTTTCGAGAGGGCAAAATCGATCGCCGGGAGGGCGCCGCCATCTCTGCCCTCCCTCTAGATAAATCACTGATATTAATGGTCTATCAAAAAGTTTTGAAAGACCTAAGAAGATAATTTGAACATTTTCGTATTTCTATTAACGGTATACAAAACTAAATACTGCAAGTTTTCCCTTACACCTCTTTCGAAACAAAGATTTGCTCACACTATTCTCGAGCGGAAATAGGGTGCATAATTTCTGCATATATGTGTGTAATATTACCTTCATAATACCATCAGAAAATCCCATTATTATAGAAAATCCATAGATATTTGCACTAGAAAAATAAAAAAAATTCTTCATTTTCTATTTGAAATGAATTTAATAATTACCATGTAACTGGTGCACCATGAGCAGAAAGAACACTAGCTGATTCTCGATTTAACTAAATAAATAAGGAATTGTTTGTTTTTTTTAAAATTAAAATCGGAATAATTCTAACAAGTGTATCAAAGATGACACATCCTTTGTGTCCAACAATAAATAATTTATGTGATATTCGATCAAGTTTCATATCAATAACATTATGTTCTCGATTAATAAATACAGATTTTAATCGATCGCCAAGTCGTAATTCATATCCATTCTATTAAAAAACAAGAATCAAAAACAAATTTTTTTATTATAAAACTATATATACCGAATCTCTATCTAAATACCAACGAACAAATAAACCTTTATCACCACCAACATAAATTACATCACGTGAACGTGTAGTTCTATCATATATTATTCTAAAATATTCTTAAATTAAAAGAAATTATTTGATTACAATTCTTATTTTACCTTCGGACTGTACCCGGACAACTAGTTGATGTTAAATATTTTAAATTACCATTTTTATTCGAAAGTAAATAGATTCGATTATTTGAATAACCAACAATAAGCTAAAAACAAAAAATAAAACATTTTCGAGTAATTTATAAATTATTTTCTACTTCAAGTCTTGAAATATATTTTAATAATTGAAATGATGGAAATTGAAAATCATATCTGAATAGAAAAATTCAATGATTTCAAAAGAATTTTTTATTTAAATAAATTAATTTACTTCAAACATCGTCGAATAATTCCAGTAGTTAATGAAGTAAAATATACAAAAACTGCTGAACGTGGATCTTTTGGATCATCATAAAATAATGAAGTAATTATTATATCTTCAATATTATCTGTATTTTCATCATCATCATTTGATCGGTAGTATGTAAATGCTTGAAGATGAGTATCAAATTGAAACTTAGTTAAAGACTATATAATGAAAACATGAGAATTTTTTTATTTTTATAGACTAATGAATTATTTACTCGACTTGAAAATAACGAGATTTGAGGTATTCTTGATGCTAATGTAGAAATTTTAGGTGATGCTTCTTCATGTATTGTAGCCGAATAATTTAATCGATTGATAATACGTGTTTTAGCAGCTGACCAAGTTAATAATTTTGGTTGTGCTAACATTTTTCTATCCTAGTTAAAAAGAATATTTGATGATTTGTTGTATATTACGTTGCGTTGGTAATGAAAAGTATGTTTTACGTTCGGGAGTTGAATCAGATTAAAAAAATTTGCAAGTTTATATATGTGTATTCAAGATAAGAATAGTTTTTAGTTTGACATTAAGATTTCTCTCTCTTATTATTGACAAACTGTTAGATAGGATAAAGAAATGAAGGACATTGTCGTGAAAAATAAAAAATATATATTGCAAATCGATAAACACTTGATAGCACTACAGATTTTGAATTGTTATCATAAAATTCTATACTTGAGACTTAAAGAACTTATCAGTAAATGATACTGATTGTGAAGGAAGTTATCCTTCGAATGAATTAATCTAAATCGTAAGAGATTTTCTCACAAGTGATGTTCAAATTATTCACAGTAAGTTCAATCTCGATTTTTATTTACAATATTCGTTATCTAGCGCCATCTGTTGAGATTACTGATCAGTAAATCTGTCAAATCATAATACTGATTTATCATTTCTTATCAATCAATTTAAAATGTTTTAATAGAGAAAATTAAACGAAGTTTTATCTATACAATCATTGAAATCCACAAATAAATGATTTCATATGATATAAACAAAACTATCTTATTTGCGTTTATTCTTTTTACTGATAAGAATTTTTTTGTTTTACTATCATTTTTCATCTTTTTAGTTATACAAATGAGTGACTTTTTAGCAGCAAATAATCCATGTGGTCAAAATCTTTTACAACTTGTTGCAACAGGCAATGCAATTATAGCTGAACTTCTTCGTTTAGCTGATTTTGTACCACCTGTATTTAAAGTTGCAAATATTCGTGATGCTGGAAAATATGCAGATATTATATTTGATTTTTCATATTTTTCCAAACAAGAATATTATGATGAATTAATTAATAGTCGAGCAGTATGAATATTAATTTAAGATTTTATTGAATATTATATTTTTTTGTTCTTTAGGATTTTCAAGATCTTGATGATGAATTTCGTGAAAATAATTTAACATTACTCACAAGATTTTACCAAGGTTTCGAAAGTGTACATAAATATGGAATTGAATTTAATCGGTATAGTCAAAATATTTAAGAAAATATTCATATGTATTTAATTATTCAATAGATATATTGAAGATTTAACAAATGGAACTTATTTACAACAAACAGTTGAGAGTGTTATTGCAAATGAAGCAGGAAAACAATTAATGGTAAAAAATCATTGCTGTACTATCAGAAAAAAAACAGAAGAGTATTTATTTTAGGCTGAAGCTGTGTATCTCTTTGGTGTTATGTTAATAATTTTGGATTTAAAATATGATGCTGCTGCTCGTGAACGTATGATTGTTTCTTATTTTCGTTATAGGTAAGATAATATTCTACTACGATAAAACTAATCTCTATTCAATTGAAAATATTTCTAGTGGTAAACGTAATGCATTGGATAGTAACATTGATGAAGTAGGAAAATTATTAGCACGAAATGATGGTTTTTCTCTTCAACCCTTTAAACGTCCTCCTGGTTATCCAGAAAATTATTTCAGGTAAACGAAATTATTCAACATCCTACACGTTTGCTATTATTTATTTTTTTGAATAGACGCATTGGTTTTCGTGAAGATGTTATTGGTATGATTATAGGTCGTTTACGTTCAGATGATATTTATAATCAAAAGAAAGCTTATACAGAACTTGAACATCAAACTGCAGCTTATGCAACACAAGCATCTATGTTATATGTTTTACTTTATTTCTATCCTGATGTTTTACATAATAAGCAAGCTATTATGCGTGAAATTGTTGATAAACATTTTGCTGATAATTGGGTTATTAATTTATATATGGGTATGACAGTTAATTTAATTGATGCATGGGAACCATATAAAGCAGCAAAAGCAGCATTGAATAATACACTTGATATTCAAGCTGTTAAAAGTCGAGTATGTTCTCTTTTTTTACTTCTATATAAATACAATTTTTGTTTTGTAGTGTCAAATGATTCATGATAAAATTGGTAAATTAAATAAACAAGTTGAACAATATTTAATTGAAGGTGTTTTAATCGAAGAATATGTTTTAAAAACAATTTCAACATTATTAAAATTTATGAAAGAATGTAATATATGTTTAAAATGGATTATATTACATACAAGTGAATTACCCATTGGTGCTGATATCAATAAACGATGTAAACAAATGTTACAACTTGTTATGACTGAATCACAATATAATCCAGCGGAAGTATTTAAACTTTTATTAAATACAGCACAATTCGAATTTAATCTTAAAGAAGTTTGTTTATTGAAAATTGTTTTGTTTTGTAATTTTTCTTCTTTTATAGATTGTTAGTTTATTATTAGTAGAAAAATTTGATCGATGGACAGCAAATAGAAAAGAAGCTGTTGAACGTCTTATTGAATTAGCTGATGTTTTTTCTGGTACAATGCCATTGACACGTGTAGAAAAAAATGGTAGAAAAATAAAATGTTCATTTGTTTTTTTGAATTTTTATTTTTCAAATAGATAATTTACAAACATGGTTTCGTACAATGGCTAAACGTATTGAATCATTAGATTTCGAAGATTGGACAAGTGCTGGACGTCAAACAAATCAAATTATGACTGCATTAGATGAAGTACAACAATTTCATGAACTTGATACAAACATGCAAGTTAAACAATTTTTAAATGATAATAAACGTTTATTAAGTACAATGATTCTATTAAATAATGTACAAGAATCAACAATAAGTATTATGGATCTTGTCGCTGATTTATCTTATGCATGGATTATTATTGATAGGTAAAAATTTATTTAAATCATATTAATATTCTGACTCATTATTTTAGTTTCACTGGTGTAATGCAAGAAGGAATTAAACGTAGCCCATCGTTAGTCACAAAACTACGTGCAACATTTTTAAAAGTATATATTTTATTTTGCATCAACTCTTATATAAAATTCAAATTTAGCTTTCATCCGCACTCGATCTACCATTAGTACGAATCAATCAAGTTGGTAGCAATGATCTTATGATCGTTAGTCATTACTATTCCGGTGAACTTGTTGCTTATGTTCGAAAAGTTTTACAAGTAAATTCTTTTCTTAACAGTGTTTTACCCAGATTTCTTTTTTCGGGTGGGCGAAATGAAAATTCTGGGTGGGCGAATCAGAATGTCGGGTGGGCGCCGCCTAAGGAGTCGTATTTTGGATGGGAGAATCGAGATTCTGAGTTGGCGCTGCCCACCCGCTAGATAAAACACTGTTTTTCTTATATTTATTTTCAAAAAATAACATTGCGCTTTTTCTTTTTGATAGATTATTCCTGAAACAATGTTTACAATGTTAGCTAGTATTGTCTATTTACAAATAAATACATTACGTGAATTACCATTACGTGCTGAAAAAGATAAGTTAAGAGAATATGCTCAACTTGATGAACGGTATCAAATTGCGAAATTAACACATGATATATCTATATTTACTGAAAGTATGTTAATGATGAAAACAACTTTAGTTGGAATTATTAAAGTAAATAGAATTTTTGAATTTAATAATTAGCAAAAAAATTCGGTTTTTTTAAAGCTTGATCCAAAACGTGTACTTGAAGATGGTATTCGAAAAGAATTAGTTAAACAAGTGGCAACTGCTTTACATAATGGTCTTACATTCAATCCTCGCGCTAAAGTTTATTTTATATTGTAAAAGAAAAACAATTTTCAATACTTTTTTTATTTTTTATTTAGAATAGTGAATTAATATCGAAATTAGATGCACTTGGTAATCAAATGGATGGTTTTCGTCGTTCATTTGAATATGTTCAAGATTATGTTGGCATGTATGGTTTGAAAATTTGGCAAGAAGAAGTATCAAGAATAATTAATTATAATGTTGAACAAGAATCAAATAGTTTTCTTAAACAAAAAGTAATAAAAAGAAATATTTTTAAACTATTATATATATTTTTTTCTTCTATTCTAGATTTATGATTTTCAATCCGCATTTCAATCACGTCATATACCAATTCCACGTATACCACCATTAAATGATGGTTCAATAAATTTTATGGGTCGTCTTGTACGTGAAATTCTTCGTGTTACAGATCCACGATTAACATTCTATGGTGAACAACGTAATACATGGTATGATGTACGAACAAAACAACCTGTTGTTGATATATTACTTTTTCGTAAATTACATCGAGCTGTTGGATCATTTGGTTTAAGTGGACTTGATCGTTTATTATCATTTATGATCGTTAAAGAACTTCAATTACTTACAGGAGCAATACAAAGTGTTTTTGTACATAAAGATTCAAGTGATATGTTAGATTCATTTATGAGACAATTAACACCGATTGATAGTATTATTGGTAAATGATATATAAATAATCTTTTTTGTTTTCATATAATTTTAATTTAGCTCAGCCAAATCGAGTTTATACTAATTCCGTAGCAAAAGGAGCCACTGCTTGGACAACATTAAGTGGTTTTCTTATGAGAGTTGGACAAATGCAATTATTACGTCAACAAATAGCGCATGAATTAACAGCATCTGCTAAATATGATTCAAAATATCTTTTCTATGCTCTTAAAACTTTTAATGAGTAAGTTTATTTTAGTTATGATTTCGAAGTTCTTACCGATAGCTTTCCCCACTTTTAAATCGATCGCCAGTGTCGAGCGATGAAAGGGATTCTAAAACAAAACTTGATTTCTCTTTCATTCTAGTACACTTTTACAAGATGTTCAACAAGTTTATACGAATACTAATAGTCAACAAAATGAATATCCCGAATCGATAAATGAATTATTATATGAATTAGGTCCTTTACTAGAATCTGTTGGAATGAATGATGTCTTCCAACGTGTTTATATTTCCGCACAAAATCATTTTCTACTCATTCCATTACTTGTTCTTTATACAATAAGTCAAGTTCCACGTATTGTTACATTAAAATATCTTAAAAATCAAACGCAAACAACAAGTAGTAGTTCATCAAGTAGTGGTAAACGTGATATGGATTGTTCAGCATTTGTCATCGGAATATATACATTAACAAAACAATATCATAGTGATTTAATCGATGATTATTTAACATGTCTTTGTCAATTTATTAAATCACATGTCGATCAAGCCGGAAGGTTCATAAATTTTCACTTATTTTTCAGAATAAATTTATTTTATTTTCTTCTAGTCAAAAATTACCTGATTTTCCAATTGAAGCAATTAATATGTTAGATTTTCTAACAATGTTTATTCATTATGGTGATTTACCAATCAAAGTATGAATTATTTTTTTCCAAAAAGAAATTTTCTTAATCAAGATTTCTTTCATAGGTACTTGAACAACGTTTACCTGCTTATATATGTGATGAATTTCGTACGATTTAATAATTTACAGTCAAATAAATTCCGTGTGTGTGTGTGTTTATTTATTTTTTTTTTTTATTGATTAAGTAGAACACAAATATAATCTAACAAAATCAAAAAAAAAGATGTTTATGAAACGATTTTTATTTTATCCAATAAAAGAATCTCCATGAAGTGATCGACGACATTTAATATTACTTAAATAACTTCCATCGAGACATGTTGATGATTGATGATCTTCGATTTGATTCTTATTTTCATTTGCTGTATTATTACCAAAATGAAAAAGACGAACCAGTGATGACCACCATGATTTTGTTGGTTCAATTGATATTTTATTATCATTATTTATTAATGAAGATGATTCAAGTTGATCTTCATTTGTTTCATTTTCAACGTCAATTGGAGTTATTGTTTGAGATTCTTCGATTTCTTCTGTATGATTTATTTCTTGTGTAATTGACTATTGAAAAAAAATGATGACTGATTAGAAAAATTTAATAAATATAAATATCAAACCGGTTGTTGACTAGTACTATCCGATGTACTGCTATTTGAATGCATTGATGATTGTTCTTCAATCTAAAATTTAGATGAATACAATATGAATATGAACGAATAAAGAGATATACATCATCATTGCTAGCACTTGATACAACAGATTTTAGAGTTTTCTTCTCTTTTTTTGATGCTCTAAAGAAAATATTTTATGAGAATATATATTTATATGTATCAATAGACAAACCTTTCAGTATTTGTCATACGAGATTTGCGTTTTTCACCCATGTTTCTTTGTGTTTAACTGAAATGCGTATAATAGTTTGGTCGGTGTATGTTATTCTTTCGTGTGTAATATCTGAAATGAATAAGAAATGAGGTCATTAGTTCGTCCGTCGATTTATTCGGTCAGACTAAAGTCAACAGTTCTTTCTTTTTTTTCCTCCATTTTTTTCTGTCGTTTCCATTCGACCGATGATCGATTGGATATTTCTGTTTTTATATGAGGGTAACGAACTCGTCTCATTATACATATATATCTATGTATATGCATAGATGTAGGACACAAAGTCAATAGCTAAAGCAAGAAATTCAATTAGTATTACGTACACTCATTTGGCGCCATACCAAGATCAAACTTCAGTAATATTCCAGCTGTTATTAGTGATAGAACAACGATAGAAGGCAAAAAAAAGGTTATGTCATAGATGATTGAGATGAACTGATGATTGGCACTATGTTGAAAGTTGTTTGATGCATTTAAATAATCAGTTATTATACTATCTTGACACTAATGCAATATATTAAACATCTTTATTGAAGTTTTTATCTATTGTTACTTGAACTATATGATATGTGAAGATGTATTGAATAGTAGCAGAATGTTATTATGATAAATTGATGACAAGTATTACTGATCTAGTAACTATTGCTAGTTTATTTATCTTGTACTTTCCATATGTTCAAGCTGTGTCAAGGGTATAACATATAAGTTAAACAAACAAACTCTTATGATGAACATTTTCCATGTTACAGACAAGATTACTGATGGTTTTAATTTAATAAGGTTGAGTAGAAATCAATCAAATATATAAAGGATTCCTATCGACAACTATTAAGTCTTATTAATAAACACTAATCAAGATATCGAGAAATTTTGATAGTAGCTCTCTTCACCTATATAACATATCAACATGTTCTTTATGATATCGAAAAACGAAGAATTTTATCCAAGAAAGATCAATAAATAGCTCATGTACTCCAAATTCTAATATCTTTCTAATCTATATATATAAAATGATTACTATAGGAATATTATTATAACTCAGATATAAAAATTATCGACAAGTATACGAAGACAATACTAATGTAATCCTATCATATTAGTTCGTTCTCGTTATGAAGTGTTTCCTGATTATTGACCCTATCAATGCCTACTCGTACCACTGTAGGTGTTCGTATTACATAATGGTAATATTATGACATTCAGACGTCAACAAGAATATTACTTTGATACCAATCAAGTACTTCATATCACCTGCATTGATTTAAATTTCTTCGGAAGACAATATTAGTAAATATGTTTATTGCTTTATTTCGTATATGTAAAAAGCGGGAAGAAAAAAAATGTAATTAATAATTCCTTTCTTTTCTCTTGTCTATTATATAATGATTAAAAATAAATGTAAATCATTAGAAAATTTAGTACCTATAGCTACAGCTAAATTTTCACAAACACAATTTCCTCAACATTTCGAAACGTATCGTAATGAACTTCATCGTAAGTTTGTTTTTGTAATTTTCAATTGAATATCTCGAAATTATTTATAGATGAAATGGCAATGCATTGGCCATTTCGTACGAATGTTTCTGATTCGAAAAATATCGTTCCGACTGTTTCGAAATCTACTGCACATTCAAGTATTCGCGATGGTAATAAATCAAATTTTATATCCACTGAAAAAGATACTGTATATCGTACAATTTCATCAAATTTAACTGGAAAGAATGTGAAACCAGTAGAGATAAATAAAACTATTAGTGAATTTTCACTTGATGAAAATGAACAACGTACTGAATGGAATTTTAAAGCACAAGAAGGTATTATTACTTATCAATTACCTGATAATTTACCTGATGGTTTGGCTTTACATAATAAACTTCAAAAACTCATGAAAACAAATACAATCTATTTAAATGATAGACGTTTTTGGACAACATTAGAAAATCGTTTTAAAATTCTTCGAAAAGTACTTCATTTAAATATTTCCTTTCCCTTCTCCTATAAATTTTTAGCAAAATTTTCAACAAAATATGCAACGTTTACGTCAATCTCAGCAACAATATGAACAAGAACTTATTTCCAAAGGTTTAATACCTTATACAACTGAAGAAGCAATTAAAAACTATGTTGAACAACAACGATTACAGATAATAACAAATAATATTGATATAGATAATTCCTATCGTGTAAGAAACAAGCGTATAGTATTACTTTTCTTTGTTATATTTTTGTTTTTAGAAAAAATGTTTGATAGATTATATTCCATCGAATAAACCTTTGAATAAAAATGAAGAATTCGAAGCATTTGAAAGTGATAATGTTCATCCACGTTTAGAAAATATTTTACCGGATTATAAATTTCAAACAAAATTAGGCAAAGATTTAGGAATGAAATTTGAAAATGATTTACATAAATCTCAAATACAAATAAAAACAATTTTTCCTAAAATTAATCAATCTGATCGTATTCGACAAGAATTAGAAGCTGTTAAAGTATATCATACAAAAATTCTTCTTCTTCTATTTTATTTTTATTTCAATTTAGACAAGTGAAGGACTTTATGCTTATTCAAATCGTTTAATTAAACAAATATCAAAATAAATATTTTCTATTCCTTTGACGTAAGAGATTATTTTAGATTTACATTAGAACAAAGTGTATATTTCCTAGGCACATAAAAAAAATATTTCTTTCTGTAAGTTTACCGTTCTAATACTTCCTTCCATTAAATTATAAATGGCTTGGGGAAATACATCTATGTTTATTCATGTGTTACATTACTCGAAGATCATGGAGTATAGAACTATTCTATTGATAGAAAATGACACATATATATTCTATCGAAATCTCCAACTGTGTAAAAATTTTTGATAAATATCAAATTTGTTCACATGAATGATAATCGCATCTATCTTGAATTACAATCGAACACAATTAAAAAAATATATCTAACATTCATTAACAAAAAAATCTTCTTTTATTTGATACTTATCAAAGAATAGATTTAATTGATTGATTACAAATCTTTTATGCAAAGTTCACTATATTTTATACACGTGTATCTATTATAAATATACAACAGGTAGATCAGCAGTTGATCTTTTCTAACGAATGATAAAATCACAATATACCGTCTTTTATACATCAAAGTGGACACTAGTATATCTAATCAAGTTAAGCATGTGCGTGTTAACTTCTATACACATGCAATCCTTTTACTATGTTGTCTTTTCTTTCGAAACATCGTGCATATTGAGTATGTCACACACACATGTGGCCATCATGTTAGTGAAGTGGCATCGAAAGTGAACAGCGGCGGCATGGCAATGATTATTATATCTATGTTCAATCAAACACCTCATCATGATGATGAGTGATACAGTAGTCTTATTGTTGTTAAAAGTGGAACGACGTTTATATTCTTTGATATCAAAAAATTCACATAAGTGAGAGACAATTGTCAAACAATATCTTCGATCTCTTATTAATCTCTGACGTATATACACAAGCGGTTAAATATCCTTTTTATTCATTCATTCATTCAATAAATATCGTTTACTATTCTTTATCTTTAAATGAATGTCTATCGTTTTGAATTGTTCGACAGATGGGCACAAAAAGAAGAAGAAGAAGAAGAAGAGGAATATCACCTTGCCTTATCGTTTTCTCCTTTATTTTTACAATACATTTATCATGTATTTCGGATTTGCTACGCTTGTCTTGATTTGAAAGAACGACTCAATTTGCATTTTCAAGCTATAGGAATGATCTATCATGTATTTCTCTATACAAAGAACGTGTGCTGGTGGGATGTCATTAGTGATGCGGATGTATTTCACACTCGGTCTATGCATTCATTGTATGTGTGTGTGTTTTTTGCTCGTCTAGTTCATTAGACAACTTTTACTTTTAATCAAAAGCTGCCACTCTTTCGCATTGCTTCTATGGAAAGAGGAAGAAATAAGCCTTCTCGCATTTTTTCTCTTTTGTAAAAAAAAAGGGAGAAAAAGGAAATGATAGAATGACATTTGTGCGAGACTAGAATAAATGATGATAAAAATCCATTTTTACCCAATAAAATATAGTGAATAGGAAAAAGAAAGACAGAGTTAGAGAAATATATACATCTGTTAAAGAGAAATCAACAGTGCATGACAATACATCATTTTGAAACATTCTTGAGATGAATGGTGATATATTATAGAAAACAAAAAAAAATTATGTTGACATGTGTTTGATCACTTGAACGCATTCTCGCGCACTAAAGGTAAAGAATGATAGAGAGAGAAATATACCTAGAGATCAATATCGAAGATTATTTTCTTTGAGATAAAACATAACTCGTTGGCATCTGCTCACACGAAAGAAGAGAATTAACTTTTTCTCTCTCTCTCTCCCTCGCCCTATTGACGAATGATTTCATCACCGTTGAGACACGCGTGTATATATATATATATAATATAATCAAATGAGTAGCGATGCGATAGAAAATTTCAAATTGTCTGTAAACGACGACAAGGGCGGAGAAACAACAGGAAATAGCACCAACTTGGATATATTTAAATGTTTTTAAAATAAGCCAAGGAAAAAAGTGTGACACAGCTGAGCAATATAATCATCATATGCAGATTATATCTTATAATGAGCCTAATTTATTATCACCATGAAAACAAAATATGAATTGATCGATCCTCATTATTAACGCTTGATTTCATCGATCTATAAAGATTCCAAAACAACAGAAAAAAAGAGAGAATTTTCTACAGGTGAACCTCTTCATTAATGATTCAATCAAATTCTTTTCATTAGACACAAAAAAAAACTATATTGGTTGGTTTACTTCCCTCAAGGCGAATACTTTTCTGTAATTGGTTCAAGACAATTCTTCATAGGACACAAAAGAGAGACTTTCTCGTTTCCCGTATTATTATTACTAAGCCAAAGGAAACGAAGCGGAGAAAAAAAAACAAAGATAAATGTTTTTTTTGTTATATATATATATATATACGCTCACTTAACACATCTTCTCACCTAAGTGATGATGTTCAAATATGCATATCTTCTATTTTTGTATACCTTTTTTTTATCGAGCATAACAATGACATTTGAAAAATATTGCTTCTGATATTCTAAATAGCCATTATTCCTCTTGTTCTATCTATTATTGATTTAAAAATAGAACATGTATTTTCATGAATATCATTAGCCAGCTATAATTCTTATCTGAATGAAAAGATGTTAAAAAAACATCACGACAATATGAGAGCCTTAAGGGTATCCTAGTTATTTCGATCATCATTTATCCATCGATATCTCATAAGCATGCGCAGATGCTTATTTTAAATAAAATAAAAAATGTCAGCAGGTGATGCACATTTGCACACTGATTTTTCATTCGTCTTAAACGTTAAACATTTTCTTTCTTTGTTCATCGTTCTCCCGTTTCCTATTAGTTGTAACATTCTTCTACTCTTAACAAAGACATTGGTTGAAATTTCTTTTCTTTTCTTTTCTTTTCTCTCTCTCTCTTTCTTTTTTGCTCTTAAGATTATGAGATAGAACGCCCTACGAATGGTTGATTTTCTTTTTCTATTTCTTTCAGAATCTGATCCTACACACACACACATATATACAACATAGGAAAAAAAGAAGAAACAGACGAATCATCAGAACGAGTCAAGAATAAATTTACTGCTAAATGGTGAGTGTCTCGGAAGAGATGTGTGAATGTCAAAAACACTGAGAAACGGCACGTAGAGATGTTACTTCTAACTTAAGCAAAGTTCACAGAGATAAGAGACTGTTAAAATTTATATTTCTTTATTTGTCTAACGAATAATAAAAATTTCTTTCTCACTTTTTTTCTTGTTTTATATTATTCAGTTTATTCAATGAAAAATATGAATCCATCAACAAATTTTTCATCATATCTACTTCCATCAGTTTTTGATCCACGTTATCATCAACATTTAAATCATTTAAATGATATGGCATTTACACATACAAAAATGTTACAAGAAATTATTGAAAAACGTTCAGTTGAATCATCAGCATCATCACCATCACCATCAACATCATCATCAATTTCACCATTGGCAGCAACATCAAATGATTCAATACAACAACAAAAACGTTCACATGCACATCTTGATAATAATAATGAAGAACAACGACAACAACAAGGAAAAGATTTTTTAATTAAACGATCAAAAGTCAATGACGATGCTGACGATGAAGGTGATGACGATGATGAAGACGAAGAAGAGAATGAAAACCATCATAGTAAACGTTCAAGAAAACAATTGAAACCACAACAATTTCTTACTGAAAAAAATCAAAGTGATGATGATAAAGATTTATCATCTGAAGAAGAAATTGGTGAAGTTAATAGTCAAGACGAAAAACAAGTACTGCATATTTATGTACATTATTTTTTCAAATCTTTTCTTTTCTTAGAATATACTTCCAATTCCTCAACCACCAATCATGCCATTCTCTCCTCATAATTTACCATTTTTAAATTATATTCAAGATTTAGCACGTACAAATAATATTACATCTCCTATAGCTATGACTCGATTTCTTGAAAATCTACAAAAAGAACTTTTTTCTGCTGTACAAAATGCTGCTTTGGAAACAAAACGAATTCCTTTACCATTACCATCAATGTTTTCTCAAACAGTTCATCATCATCATCATCCGTATTTCTCTCAAATACTTTTTAATAATTCATTTGTTAATCATTATCCACCACCACCACCTCCACCTCCATTACTTCGATTTGGTAATACATCATCAGATCGGACATTTCCATTTCATTTATCAACACCAAAAAAACGTCGTACTAAAGTAAGAATTTTTTTTTCTCTAATAAATTTTTTTTGCAATATTTTTATATCTTATTAAGGTTACTGATACACGTTTATCACCACGTATAGGATCAAAAATAATTCCTCATGATGATTTAATCGATGACGATAAAAGTTCATCGAATCATTCGTATGAATCAACAACATCAAATCATCGACGACAACAGTCAACAATTGAATACAATGCTTATCAAATAAGTATTCTTGAAATGACCTTTTTCTAGTAAGAATAAATCGAGTGTAAATGTCATAGAGACTAACTATCTTACATTGAGTGAGTGAGTAATACGAACCTTCCACCAAATAGAAAAATGTATCATTAACTTAATAAACATATGCTCTTTTTTCTTCTTCTTTTTTACGTGACAATTTTAACATCACTTCATTTACGTAAAGCAAAATTAATGTTTTTTTATACACGTTATCCAAGTTCATCCGTACTTAAAGTTTATTTTCCTGATGTACGTTTTAATAAATTAATCACAGCACAATTAGTTAAATGGTTCTCAAATTTTCGGTAAGAAAATGAAAATGAAATTTTTATTTGAATTCAATTTTTATTTTTTCTAGAGAATTTTTTTATATACAAATTGAAAAATATGCTCGACAATATTTAGCTGAAGGTGTACGAAAAGTTGAAGATTTAATTATAACAACCGATTCAGATTTATATCGTGTACTTAATCTTCATTATAATCGATCAAATCAAATTGATGTATGTTGGTTCATTTTGTTAAAGAATAAATAAGTTAAAAAATATTTCTTTTTTGCTTAGGTTCCATTAAGTTTTTGTGATGTTGTACAATCGACATTAAGAGAATTTTTTCATGCTATACAACAACAAAAAGATCTTGAACCATCATGGAAAAAAAGTATCTATAAAATTATACAACGTTTAGATGATCAAATACCAGAATTTTTTAAAGATGAACATTGGGTTCATTCCATTTGAACAGTAGATTATATTGTATTACTCTGTCTTCTTCTCTTTTTTTTTTGTTCTTCTTTATTTGTGTTTAATAAATAAATATATATATATATAATATAAAGAGAGAGAGACAGTGTGTGTGTATTTACTTGTTTTTTTCAAACAAATGACATTGATGATATCGAATATGGATAGACACGTTTGTAATTTTCGGCACGTGAATAAAAGTCAGTTACTTGATATCAAGAAAATTGAGATGAAACGGATTGAGGAAAAAAACGGAAAAACATTACTTTGATCTTTTGTAAACGGAAAAGAGGAAGAGAAAGAGAGAGGGAGAGAAAAAGGAAGGAATCATCATTTATTGAAAAATAAAATTTGAAAGAGACTTTTATTTAAATCTCTAAGTTTATTAAATTTTGATAATAGAAGAAGTAAGCTGAATGTTTCTTTTATTAGAACTGATACAATGAACTATTTTCTCAAAAGGAAATGATGTTTTATCTAAGTACAAGACATAGATGCTTGCCGAAGTGTGCTATTCAATAGCGTTTTTGAAAAACAGATAATATAATTAATGAAAGCAACTTATTAAATAGTGTTGTAAGTGATATCTTCCTGGCATATGTATATATCAAGTGAATTATTTTATAAAGCACTGTTAATCATACAAAAACTTCGATTAAACTTATGCATGAACATTTTTGTTCTTATGAGTAAAATATTACTATTTTTTTATGCAAAAATTTGACTGATCGATATCAGTTTTTTAAGCTCTTTCATCAATAAAATACATCTTTTTCATCAAATATCTGTTTTTTCTTCTGCATGAGAAAAAAGTTTATGTTACAGTGTGATTCACCTATATCTATTCTTTCATTTTTGGTATATTCCAGCTGTTTTCTTCTTATTATTTTGCTCTATGAGTATCTCCAAGTTCGTTCAGAACTTTCCCAGCTTGTTTATCTATATATAATGTACATTTTTAAGTTTAATTAAAATATAAATAATAAGGTTAAACAGAGCTGAATTTTTTATGATTGATATATATGGATAAAAATGTCCTTGCATGGTATTGTAAGGGTTAATGCCTATTACTTTAGTTTAACTATATTGGATTTTGATTGTAATTGATATGATAAATGAATAAATAAGTTATGAGTCAACACAAATCCAATATTTTAAACAGTTATGTAAATATTATTTACATGCTATATTCATTACAAATATAACTCTAGACACGATTTTTAAACGTAGATTTTTGTCGACGAAAAATAAATCTTTGGTTTCTCCAAATATTTCTGTACATCTTTTATAAGAAAGTAAAAGATAGAATTAAAACATAGTATTTATAAATTTCATTTCATTTTATTAAATGTATCAATAAAAAAAGAAAAAAAAACACTAGGTGATAATTAAACTTCAAACATGGCAATCATCAACAGTTTGTCGATGGTGAATTTAGAAATTTAATCATATGATAGTCAGTAGCGTAAGTGGGGGGGGGGGCGTGGGGTGCATAACCCCCTCCCTCTGCTTCCGAAAACTAATAGGAAAAAAGGGGTTTGCGCCCCCGCTGCTTCTAGAAAGTTCACTTTTTTTGACCACTGAAATAGAAAAACTAGGGTTACGCTCCCCTACACCCCCCTGCTCTGACACCTGACTTACGCCCTGATGATAGTTTTCCTTATCTCAGAGAAAGAAATTTCTCTTTTCCGCATAACCACTGTCTTAAGCAGTACATGAAAACTGATAAAATCACTTCGATCTTTTGTTTCATAATCTTGATATTATAAGATAGAGTTTTTTCATAGAAAGTATCTTAAAACTTGAACTAATATGGAAACATAAGGAATATATGTAGCTTACAGATTTAAAACTAATCATCTGAACATTATTTTGGAAATAACTGACAGATTAGGTTTGTTTTCGAAAAGGTAAATTTACAATATCTAAAAAATCTTGTCATATATTATTCGATACATTTTTTATCGTCTTTCTAACTCTGACTCTTCTTAATTTCTTCGACGTTACTGCTAATATAATTTTAGCATATCATAAGAAATAATTCTTTGTTCGTTGAATATTATAGATAGATACAAATAAATATGAATGCATTATTTATATATATATATTTCAATACGACAAAAAGAAATGCACTAAACTTTAATGAATAAGGTTGAATATAACCTATTTTCTTTTATTAATAAATTATGTATATTGTCATATTGTAGATTGCGTAGTTGCTATTACTTCATTTTTAATACAATCTTAAAAGAAGTCAATAACAGGTGAAGATATCTAGAAAATATTTGAATTTTTTTGCAGATGATACAATATTGATTATTACGAGACGAATAGAGGTTCTAGCGCGGAAAACTAACTTTCGAGAATAAAATGATGTTTATGTTACTATTGACAGAATATTATATTTTCATTAAAATAATAGGATGTTTAGAATTTATATTATAGATTGAAGAGATACTCTAATAATACTTTATCGCTCTAGTTGTTGCTTAAAATAATATTCTATTGGATTGTAGCAAGTTAATGAATGAGTGATATTCTCATTATGATATACCTCTAAAATGTACATGGTTAGTAATCAATTAAATTTATTTTATTGTTTGACGTCAAACATAAATTAGTGTATGATTCCAGATGGAAAATATACGTTGATCATAGAGTAGTGCGTTGTATTTTTAAACAAAAAATATTACAGGAAAGATGTAGAGACAAACTTATAGCACCTAAAATTACTACTGACAGTGTCCTCATATATTTTATTTTTGTTCATTTAATTGAAGGCAGAATCTCTATAAATAAAGACAATCTATTGAGAGAAATAATATAATTACTTTAGATATTTCAGTACTTTTCATCACATATGTCATTTGAATTCGTAAAAAACTTCATTTTATTTTTAGAACTATTCATCTGTAGATTGAAAAATATTAGTTTTATTTAACAAACATGATTCTTCATCGTTTCTTTCATTTTGACTCGTAAGTCTATTATGATATAATATATATAAAATAATCAATCATTTTTATTAGGGAAATCTCATCAAAGAAACGTTTTGGTTGCTTCGCTTTAATAGGTTTTACTTTTGCAATAATACTTGCTACGGCTGTCATTAAGTTCAAATACAAACATAACCAGGGTAAATTTTAAAATCTGATAATTAATATGAAAAATATTTTCCTTTTCACACACGTCTGTATTTTTGATGAAATTTTGTTAGATAGTGATAATGATCTATAGACATCTAACCTTCATGAATAATCAGATCGAATAAAAAGGAATATTTTGAAGGAATTAAATCAAGGGATAAAGGATACTTTCATGCAATGTATGACTACATTCCAGAGATCAAATACTTGATTTTTGTACAAATAGAAAGTTAGCGAGTATATTCATAATATGAAACATAGATCAATTAATAGTAAAATTATACGAAGAAAATTTTAATACATTTTTAATTTTTAGACATTAGTGGAACAAGCATACCATCGGGTAGCATTAGTTTTACAATCTTAAATTGTAAGTATTTATTTTTTAAAATTTCTCTTTTAATATGATTACGTTTATTGGTTTTATTTCTAGATGAAACAGCAATAACAATGATGACAGAAATTGCAACAGGTATGTCAATCCGAATTCTAGTAATCAAAGAAAAAAACTTTATATTATTCGTTTAGATTCCCAAGAATTCACTGATGACGCGACAATTCAGAATCAGATATTACCTACTAGTTCAACAATAATCAATACTACTAGTAAGTGAATATATGTAATAGAAGAAAATTTTGAATTGTATTGAACGTTGGACGATTTGACTAATAAATTAATTTCGTGGAATTTAGTTATAGTCAATCAATTTAAAATATTTTTATTACTGTTGCATTAATATGAGTAAAATAGTTTAATTTCGATCATGAACTCCATAGAGTAACGTAGCTCAGTGTATAATTCTATATTCAAGGTTTATCAAAAGTGACTTTCTAACTATAATTTTTAATATACAAATGGTTTATATTTACAGATAATAAATCGGAAACAACACCTAGTATTAAATCATATTATTGGACCCAAGATGCATCTTTATCGAAAAGAAGATCAGCTTTTGGTGCAGTACTTCTAGCCAATGGAACAATTATGGCCGCTGGTGGACTTGAAAATACAACGACCGTCATAAGAACATCTGAGCTGTATTCGTCATCTATTGGTTGGACCGTAGGAACTCAAATGAAAAGTTTTCGATATTACTTTACGTTAACTTCTTTTGCGAATAATACTAAAGTATTGGCAGCAGGTAGTGATCAGTCTTCCTACCAACAAACAGCTGAAGTTTATGATATGATAAAAAATACATGGACATTAACATCAACAAATATGACAACAGGTCGACATTCACATGCTGCTACGCTTCTTCAAAATGGTTCCATACTTATTCTAGGTGGAAAGAATTCTTCTAGTACTATTCTTTCCGATGTTGATATCTTCATGCCATCTTCAAACTCATTCTCCAAAGTTAATAGTATGAATATGGGTCGATATTTATTTACAAGTACATTACTCAATGATGGATCTACAGTACTCGTTACAGGTGGTACCAGTACTAACAATCAAATGACATCAACTGCTGAACTTTATGTATCAGGTTCATGGATACCTACAAATACTAATATGACTCAATTACGCGCTTATCATTCTGCTGTTCTTCTAAAGAATGGAAATGTATTGATTGCAGGTGGGGGAGATGGGAGTACAGTTTCATATTCAACTGCTGAGATTTATAATACAACGACACGTACTTTTAAGTCAACTGGATCAATGAAATATAGGCGAGGATCATTTACTCTTACAGTTTTACCATCAGGTAATGTATTAGCAACAGGTGGTGTCGATTGGACAACAAAGACATTACCCACGATGTGTGAATTATATGATCCGATAAGTCAAACATGGTCGAATACAACTTCATTAAATTATGGACGATATTATCATAATACAATCTTATTAAACGATTCTATATTGACAATCGGTGGTTCTAATGGTCAAATTAATTCATTGACTAGCTCCGAAAAATATTATTTATAATTACGTGATTCAAAACTTAAGACGAACATTTCTTTATTTAACTGAATAACTTTCGTCTGAGATGATGAAGTATATATATTTTGTCAGTATTATTATTTTTTTCTCTTGATGTTTGTCTTGTGAAATATATTTTTCGTGTATATTATTTTAAGATTAATAAAATTTAAGGCAATTAGAAAAATGAATTAATGTTGAAATATCATTGCATAATAAAGATAAGAAATCTTGAAAATAAAATGGAAAAACTAATTTCTTGATCATGAAACTTTATCTATGATTTATAATATTGAATGACTTTAGATTATAAAGAAAATATGATTAAATTAATAAAGAGAAAGTTTTAAAATGATTTCTTTAGTATCAAACTGATTAATTAGAATAAAAACTCAAGTTATTATCGGTCAGATGAATTCAAAAGAGAAAGAAGTATAATTATTTTTTATGTCATAAAATCTATTGAATAGTTGTACAAAGTTTCATTTTAATCATTTATATTCCATCGAAAACTATATTATATAGATTATCAATATTGTTGGACTATCATGCATGTTTACTTGAATACTTTTTTCCAAAACGTTCTTGATAACTATAGAAAAGTTTATGTGTAAATTATGAATATCAAAAACAGACGGCTGATATATATTAGTTCTTTCATTCCGTTTGTCTTAACACACATACATCATATGGATATATTTTTCCTGAAGTTGATACTATCACTATAATAAAATTCATTAAAAAGAGTAATATGTACTTGATAAAGAAAATCATAAGTTCAAATATATGACTAAAAACAAAAGGAATATTTATGCAATAATTCTATTTGATAAACAAACAATGGAATTAATACCAGTGCTAACAGAAGTAAATCACATAATGTCTTAAAAAGTAATTCTAGTTCTCTTTTATTTTTTCTTAATACCTATGAAAAGTCTTGTATCGTAAACGATAGAAAATATAAAATAAACATGAAATTCTGTGGGATCATAGTCAATTCTCATTATATTAATTTTAATTAAATGAGTACTTTTATTTCCGGAACAATATTTAAAAGATCACGAATGATATAGAAACAAATATGACATTTATATTAAACATATGGTTAACGAGAAGTCAGTTTTACATTTTTGATTAGAAAAATAGAAGTATCAGTGAACTATAGTTCTGTATTCATTTGAAACTTTTAATATTACAGATAGTAAGCTTATTTACCTGCATCGTAATACTTCGATCAAATAATGTAAGTTTAAATAAATATTGTACTCATTTTATACATATGAAAAGACTTTCAAATCTTTTATTCTATATTTTTTCTTCAGGAATAAAACAAGAATAACACATTATGCTTTCCTTTTTATTGCATTGGCGATCTGTACAGCAATCGCTATTTTCCTTCTGGTCAAATATAAGAAGAGTGTTAAAATCACCAAGGATACAAGTGTTACATACATTTATGAAGTTGATCACGCAGGTGATAATATTACAATTTCATATGGTAGGTTTTTATCATGTTTCCTTTTTCTAATAATTCCTACTGTTAATTAACAAATATGTTGATTACAATACTTCAACATGAACTAAATAAAGTTGAACTAATTTCATTCAATTTATGAATATTAACATTATTTTTTCGTAGGTAACACACCAGACACATCGGCTCATTGGATTCAAGATGCACCTCTTCTCGTAGGACGATCCAGTTTTGGTGCTGTATTATTACCGAATCAACATATTATGGTTGCCGGTGGTCGATGCAATTCAAGTGCTATATTACGAGCGTCTGGAATTTACTCAGCATCAACTGGATGGAATTCTACCTCAAATATGAAAGAATCACGTTATCAATACACTTTAACTACATTTGCAAATAGTACTAAAGTATTGGCAGCAGGTACTGAACATCCTCCCGCTCAACAAACAGCTGAAGTTTATGATACCAAAAACAAAACATGGACATTAACATCAACAAACATGTCAACAGGTCGATATTTACATACTGCTACACTTCTTCAAAATGGTTCCATACTTATTATAGGTGGAAAGAATTCTTCTGGTACTATTCTTTCTGATGTCGATATCTTTATGCCATCTTCAAACTCATTCTCTAAAGTTAATAGTATGAATATGGGTCGATATTTATTTACAAGTACATTACTCAATGATGGATCTACAGTACTCGTTACAGGTGGTGGTAATACTGACAATCAAATGACATCAACTGCTGAACTTTATGTATCAGGTTCATGGATACCCACAAATACTCATATGACTCAACCACGTGCTTATCATTCTGCTGTTCTTCTAAAGAATGGAAATGTATTGATTGCAGGTGGTGGAGATGGTGGTACAACTTCATATTCAACTGCTGAGATTTATGATCCAACGACACGTACTTTTAAGCCAACTGCATCAATGAAATATAGGCGAGGATCATTTACACTTACACTTTTACCATCAGGTAATGTACTAGCAACAGGTGGTGTCGATTGGACAACAAAAACATTACCCACGATGTGTGAGTTATATGATCCGATAAGTCAAACATGGTCGAATACAACTTCATTAAATTATGGACGAAGTCTTCATAATACAATCTTATTAAATGATTCCGTATTAACTATGGGTGGTTTTAATGGTCAAAGTGCTCGACTTGCTAGCTGCGAACGATACAAATATTAAAAGAAAACTATAACAAATATATATCTTATATAAACTATTACTTTTGCGTTGAAAAACTCTAATTTTTCTGCATATTTTTTTCTTGCTTTAAACAATAAACATACACATGCTTACATTAACAAAAATCCTTCTATTTAATGGATAAAATAGTTTCTATGTTGAGTAAGATAACTACAAAAGAAATTCTGTTATTCAATAAAGTTCATATTATTACAATGTTTTATTTTATTCAAAGCAGTGCCAATATTTTATTTATTAAATATAAATATATATATATTATCGATATAATAGTCTATATCACCACGAGTACAACGGTGAGAATAAAAAAAAAACTGATTAGTAAAGCATAGTGAGAAGAAAAAAAAACAACAACACTAAAATTAGTCATCAATATCATTCGTTTGTATCTAAAAGCAGACTGTTACAAAGTGCACCTGACATGCAAGGATAATAAAAATTACAAAATCACCATTATCTGATATTTGATGTAAGCAGATGAGAAGAAACAGAAGAGAAAAAAAATAGAAAGTAAAATTTTATTCACTATTCGGTAAGATCAATGAAATATTTTTATTTGAACCTTTGCGAAATTCAATTTTTTCAGTACCACCTGATGTTATATTAATAACATGTTTATGTTTATCAAGTTGAGCTGAAACATATCGTTGTACATCAACAGTAAAATTCGATCTATTCATATTAAGAAAAAACAAAATTCTGTTTTATAAAATCGATTTAAATAACATACGATTTTCGTTTAAGTTTAGCTATATGACCAACAAATTCTCCAACACGATCATTTTTTGTATGCATATAAATCACAAGATCATGATTTGATATTAAATGAATAACAACTAATTGTTCTCTGCCTGATGTAACACTTAAACCAATAATATCATCAATAGGAATACCAGTTTTTTTTATATGAAAATTCTTTTTTGGATCAAGTTTATACAGATATCTATCTGTTAGAACAATAGCACGTTCATCCATTTTAATATGACTATTTAACTAAATTATATTTTAAAAATATTCATATAGATATATATATGAAAATTTTATTTTACTTTTATTGCAAGTGTAGAAAACAGGACATGATTGAAATTATCTTTACCACGTAGTTCACTTATTGATTTCCGATATTCAAGTGAATGAGAATTTTCTTCAGGCTAAAGAAATTAAAATCATTAAAAATATCTATATTTTTTAATAAAAGATAATTTAGATTTTGTCCAATCAGAAGAAGTTTGAAAGACATTATCTCTCAAAAACAGGGACGTGATGTCCCTCCCAGTGGTGGATTTAAGGGGAAGGGAGCGATCGCACCTCCCCCCTTCAGAAATTGTTTTGATTTGTTACAGCAAAAATAAACGAAAAAACAGGTTTACACTACTTCGATTGGACTCAAAAAATAGGTTTTAGCCAAAATCGCCCCCCGCCCCTGCCCACTTAGGTATCGCTCTTCCCTTTCCAAAATCCTAGATCCGCCACTGGGCCCTCCTCTGCTTTCGACACCTCGGTACGCCCCTGCATCTATAGTCAATCTATTACTCATATTATCCTTGCTTATATCTATCACTTACTAAAAGTAGATAATCTCCTTTCCATTCTTGACGAATACTTGATTCGAGAAACGATGGTCGTTGTTGAAGATAATCACCAGCTAATAATTTCAATTCAAATATTGCTCGTTGGTCAGCTGGTATTCGTTGTATAATTTTAAAAGCTCGCCATCTGATAGACAGAAAAATTAGTATATATATATTAAAGAAAAAGAATTTGATTTATTTTACCGTTGATACATTTGTTTTAACAGGGTATTCGTTGGAATAAAACCTGGTTTAGGTGCTGGCCATTTAATATGTTTACCAAGATCATTCATATTTACAACATTACTAAGCAAAAAAAACTTTTATTTATATTATATAAATTATTTATTTACCGAAATAATTCATTAAGTTTATTAATATAACTTCGTGCACGATATTTTCGATACATATTTTGTATTTTAATTGCTGATATTTCACGGCGAAACAATCGCAATTGTCGCCATGAACGTGTATACTTTAATATAAAAAAAATAAAAGTTATTTGAATAGTTTTCTTTGTTTAAACATACTTTCTGAAGAATTGTTACAATAAATTGTAAACCTTCAGTTCGTTTTTTTTCCAATTGAAATAATGAAACTCTAAAAAAAATAAATTATTTGACTTATTTATTTACATATTTCATAAAACATACGGTTGTTTAATAAAGATTTTTGTATTACCATATGCAACATCATTGTCAAGATTAAGTTCATGACATATATATGCTGCATTCTCTTTTGTAGCTGATCCACGAGGATATAATTTCGAACGAACAGAATCAATTATTTTATAACTAAAATAAACGAATGAAAAATAAACATAATTATTTAGAAATTTATGTTTCTTTACCGTTGAACAAATCTATCATAGGATGCTCGATGGCAGAAACCTTTGTTTTTCAAGAAGTTGTTTTATTGGAAAATTTATTATTCAATATTTACCTGCACGACGAACACGAACATTTTCTAATAAACCTAAATAAGCAATTTGATGTTCAACACGTGTTTGATCAAATAAATTCGGTGATTTTTCATCATTTGGTTTGATACAACGAACATAAAATGGTTGCTAGAAATAAATGGAAAGTTATTTTGAATTCTCTCAATTCTTTCTATTACTTTCGATGAAAGAAGATTTGAAAGACTAATCATTGAATTACGAAAAATCGTTCCAGCAGTTAATGGTCGTCGTGTAACAGTTGTAATACTTTTTTCACCTTCAGGCCACATGGAAGATAAAATTGGATTTTTACTATGATATAATAAACGTTTAAAATCATCAAATAAAGTATCACGATTTTTATCCAAAAACCCATCGACAGAATAAATAACATCACCTTAAATTTAGGATTAATTATATTTAAGAATAAATAAATCAATACCTGCATAATGACGAACAAGAAATAGTTTATTATTCGTAGTATTTTTCCATATTTTATCTCCAGGTGCAAGCTAAGAAAGAAATATAAATATAGTATTAGAAATATGATTAGATTGAATATTTACCGCCCAACTCGAATAATGTTTATGGTTTTTAAAAGCTTTATTTATTGAATCAAGAAATATTTCATCTGTAATTGTCCCAACTGTTTGACATGCTTCATCAAGATGTGCTAAAATCCCAGTACGTGGCTGTTCAATAAGATCACATATTATTTTATTATTAAAATAATCAACCTTAAAAGTAAGAAAAAAACCTTTTCACATAAATAATTAATTAATAGATAGTTTACATGATGCCAAGTGATATTCTCTCTTTCGTACTCCTCTTGTTCTTGCTTCAGAACCAGTTCAATAAATAGTTGTTGTAATTTTTCGTTACAATAATTAATACATAACTGTTCAAAACTAAATATTCAAAAAAAAATAGATTAATTTTCGAAAAACAAAATTCTACCTATTATTTTCAAATATTTCAAAACCATAAATATCCAATACACCAATAACAAGTGAACTTTGTATCGAATGATTTGTATAATTTAATTGTTCATTATTTTCTCTTGCTAATGTTTTATTTATATATTTAATTAACCATTCAAATAAACGTTCATACAAAGCCTAGAAAAATTCATTTAATAAAATTAGATCGATAAAGAAAAAGAACTATATCATGCAAAAAAATAGGGACACGGGACAGGTATAATACGTCAAAAAACAACACATGCGATTTTTTATAGTAAATATTTCTTACCAAATTAGAAGAAAAAATGCCTAATATTCAATCTGATATACTCTCGCTTTAATTCATATAATAACACTTACTTTACTTAACGCATCACGTCCATAATATGCTCGTGTAATATTTTGTCGAGCTTGAATAACTTCATTACGTGTAGCAACTACACGTGAAGTTAATGTTGATGATATATCAGATTCTTCACATGATAATAGTTTTGATATCCATTTTAATTCATCATTATTATCATTTGATCGTATTATTGAACAATGTTCACCATCAACATCACTAAATTTTAAATTTCCCTAGAAAAAAAACCAATAAAAAATGAAAAAATAATGAAATTGTTTTTTTTTACAAGATGAAGAATTGCTGCAACTATTTTCCATATTGTCAATATTTCATCTTGTGTAAAACCAACAATTTTAAATGCTTGTTTAACTTGTTGATAATCACGTTTATCATCGATTTTAATAACTTTACAACAATTTCCTTGGTTTATAAAAATATAATCTTCAGCTTTTAAATTTAAACCGTATTCATGTAGATTAGTTTCACCATATAATAATTGATAAAATGAATGAAAATTTCTTTCACCGAGTTGTTGTTTAACAACACGAGATTTTTCAAGTAAATAATGTTGAATTTTTCCACCAATTGGATCAAATTTATAATCAAAATGTAAATCCATATATTTACCAAATCGACTACTATTATCATTTCGATTAGTTCGACTATTACCAAATGTTTCAAGTATAACATTCGTTTGAATAAGTATATTACTTATTCTAAATAACAAAAAAAAGTTCTTTTTCAATTATAATTTGTTTTTTCTATTCTACCGTTGAATCTCAGCTTGATTTGATATGTTTGTTACTGCTGCGATATAACGCAGAATTATTTTCGATGCTTCAGTTTTACCTGAACCTGATTCACCGGAAATGACGATACAACTATTTAATGAACGTTGTTTTAATGTTCGATATGCTGCTTCGGCAAGAGCAAATATATGTGCAGGTCGTTCAAACATTTCACGTCCTTTATAACTTTTAATATATTCTGGTCCATATATCGGTAAATCACGATACGGATTTACACTAACAAGTACCTATATGTAAATGAAATAAAAAATTTTATTGAAAATAAATTTAGCAAACCTCGCCAATATAAGTATAGATTCGTCCTTTTTCAAATCTAAATAAATCAGTATGTTTATTGGTTTTAGAAAAGATCAATCTAACCGTATTTTAAGATTCTTAATAAACGCATTCATAGTAATTTCAGATAATAGAACAAAATCACCTACACCTGAATCGGGCCCTTCATTTTCAATCGAACCTGCTGCCATCTGAAAGAATATAACAAGAAAAATGTACATGAAAAAAGAAAATATCGATCGACATTTATTATTATTCAATAATGATTCATCCTTGAATCAGACGAGAAAAAAAGAAAGTAAATGATTTATTCATATACATAACAAATGACTCAATTTATTTCTAAGAAGTTTTTATAAGATTATTAAATATTTCTTGATGTTTTTTAATTTCATTCTGATAATATTTTTGCCATTCTGATTTAATATGTTTCCAATGTTGAATATTATGTTCACGTAAAGTAGAAAAATTATTTATATCTACATTATTATTATCACGTTCTTGTTTAATATAATTAATAAATTCATTCAATTGAGAATTTTCATTATTACTATTATCTACAATATTTTGTTGTATATATCGTGTTTTAACATTATTTGTATGTCGACATATTGATGCATATTGTCGAATTATTGGATATAACTGTTGTTCCGCTGTAGAAAAATCTTCTAAGGAAATTTTTTCATCTGTTCGTTCAAATGGAAAACGACGATTTCTTTTCATTATACTAAAAATTAACAAAATATATAAATATGTATGTATATATTGCACTTTAATATATATGAAAATAAATCTTTATAAAAAAAATTGAATCTGTAAAAAAATAGCTTAATCATATAAAAAATAAAAAAACAATTTGACAATTATAAAAAAAATTAAACATTGATAATTTCTTTACTAAAAATTTGTTCAAGTTTTTCTTGAACTTCACCTAGATAAGGTCGATTTGACGGTTGAGTATCCCAACATTTTGTCATTATTTCCCAACATTCATCTGTAAATACACTTAAACGTTCCGGTCGTAGACCTTGTTTTACTTTCGACCAGAGAACATCTTTCGATGTACAAACATCAAAATTATTCGGTAATTTTACACCATTTGAACATATATACCAAAATAATATACCAAATGCATAAACATCAACTGTATGATCATATTTCGATGTAAATAAATCGGGCGCCATATGAATGGGTGTGCCAACTAGAGAGCCACTCATCATTACTTCAGGTTTACAAAATCCAAGATCAGTAATACGTGCATGATTTGCTTCGTCTAACTAAAAAACAGAATACATCAAATCAGATTAGGCTACCGAAACTAGAAAAACTTAATCCCGCACATCTCCACTCTCTACTTAATATTCATCTTGCTTCTAATCATAAATATCTTACCAAAACATTTTTCAATTTTATATCCCGATGAACCAATCCTAATCCATGTAAATACCGTAAACCTTCCACAACATCTAGTGCTATCCGAATTCTAAAAATAACATATTTTTTCTTTTATTTATTAGTAGAATAATATATCAATACCTTATTTGAAATGGAAGTTTATTTTTTAAAGCAATATGTAAATCTCGTGAAAGTCTTTCCATAATTAATAAGACTGGTGTATGATCAGGATATGAATAGTCAATAACTGATCCAATTAATTTAACTACTCTTGGATGATCAGGAATTCGTCTTTAAAAATAGAAATTATTTAAAAATAGAAAAAATTAAAAGAAAAAAAATCAACCTTAAATAATGAAATTCTAAAGCAAGATCATTCCAATGTCGATCATCAGGTGGTATAACAGATTTTAAAACACATGAACGTTGATTAGCCCAACTTTCACATTCATAAACAACTCCATATTGTCCACGTCCAACTTCACGTCCTTGTTTTGGTAAATCATATTGAATAAGATCTTTTAATGATGTACTTTCAAGTAAATGTCGAGCTATTTTAGGTGTAAAATCTTTTCGTACACGTTGTTGTTTGTCTTCCGTTGATTTTAAACGATCAGAATGTCGATGTTCTAATTGTTTAAGTAAACTTTCAAAATTATAATGCGACATACGTATACGATCATTTAATTGAGTACAAACACTTTTCGCTAATCTTTAAAAAGAATTGAATCGAAATAAAAAACTTAAGAAAAAAAAACAATGTTTTACTTGGCTTCACTAAGATTATTTAACATATTCGATGCAATTGAACGCTTAAATTCAGGATCAATACGTGGGCAATTACTCCAACTAAATGTTCGAAAGAGCTAAAAACAAAAAAATTCAAATTTAGATATTAAAAAATAGAAGAAAAACTAACTTCTTTCATTCGATCAATTAATAATTTAAATAAATTTGAATTCGTTTGTAAAGTTATATTAACTTGATAAGCTGATTGAATAATCTAAAATGAAACAGATCAGAATTAAGAATTTTAATAAATTTATTTATTATAATATACTTCATGTAATGCTTTACTTGCTGATACATTTGTTTCATCATCTTCTTTATTTTCTAAATTTTTTAAACAACGTGTTAATGTTCCAACATAATCTTGATGTAAAATATTAACTGATGATGATAATTTATCAGCTATTGCTTTATTTAATCGAACAAGTATAAATTCTTGTATAACACTTGTACATTTTTTTAAATCTCGTGCTGTTTTAACTGTTAATTGATCAGTTAATTCAATTCCTATATAATAATAATAATAAACAAAACAAAAATAGAAATACGATTTCTTAAAATCTAAATTTTCGCATAATTACTCCATCAAAAAAAGAAATACAATAGCTAATCTTTTGCATAACAAACGCACGTATATTTATTTTTATATCAACTGAAATATGAGACTACCGTGCTTTATTCTATTTATCTTGCGGTATAAAATAACGTAGAAAAAAATTAACATCATACATCAATTGCTAACTACCCATTTTAAAATAAAAGGCGGATGGGTATTTTTCGATCGGAATATTTCTCTAACTTTTGTTCTAACGAGGGAACAACCCGAGGTACCAAGAAGCTTTTGAGGTGAAATTTCACCCACAAGTAGGGGATACATAGACTAGAAAAATCCTAAAAGGGTATGTGCCCAAGTTGATGTTTGCCTGAGATATCGACTATTTAATGTATTTGTTCTTTAGGGTCCCATCTGTGCGGTAAAATCAAAGTTTCGAGTTTAAACCCGAAACTTTATCCACACTAAGACCTCAATCAGACAAGTTTGCTTACAAAGTTTCAGAAGTTTCTCAAAGACTATCTCCGAGATACAAATATGTTAGCATAGAGACGCGTTCTTATGGATATTAGGTTTCACATGAATATACCGCACAGATAGGGCCCTAAAGAACAAATACATTAAATAGTCGATATCTCAGGCAAACATCGACTTGGGTACATACCCTTTTAGGCTTTTTCTAGTCTATGTATCCCCTACTTGTGGGCAAATTTCAGCTCAAAAGCTTCTTGATGCCTCGGGTAGTTCCCTCGTAAGAGTGTTATATAAACCTTTTAGAAAAATGGTATGTCTCTCATCGGCAGCATATGTATTTATTGATTGTCGTCGCTTGAGGAAGAACTATCGAAAGTTTTCATTTTCTTACATACCTGGAATTTCTAATGAACAAGCTTGATCAGTTAATCTTTCTTGACTATCATTAACAGCTTGTAAAATTAATTTTTGAATTTCATTTTGTTTAGAATTTGTTAAAGCAATTAATGAATCATATAACTCTCTTTCTTTTTCATGTGCATAACTTATTCGTTTAGGTGTAATAAGTATATCTCTATAGAAAAGAAAAAATATTTATAAAAAAAACATTTGTAGCTTATTTTACCGTGCCATATCAAAAGCACTATCATTGAAAAGATCTAGACAAAGTTCGTGTGATCGTTGTATAATACTAACTGTAATAGAAAGAGATTAAAATATTTCAGAAGTGTTTTTTTTTCTACCTGCTCGAATAGTTAATCGATTTAAATGTTTTTTAATATAATTTAAAAATAATGGAAAATTATTGAAACCATTATCAATCATATCACTTTGAAATTTTGATAAATTTACTTCAGGTGTTTGTTCACAATTTTCCGTGGTTAATAATGAAAGAAAACCAAGATCACATAATTGTCTAATAGATAATAGTTTGATAAATATTAAAATAAAAAAGGAAGCTTCTACCGAAATACTTGAACACATGGTGTTTCACCAATATTTGAAGTTGGTTCTTTTGTTCTAAAATTATAATTTTCAAATGAATTATTTTTTTGCTTATTCTTCTTACGAACTATCTTGATCAATACGAATAAATAATATTGGTTGATCGGGTGCAATACTATGAAATAGTTCCAATTCTACTATATCATGATCGAATAATTTTCCTTGATCAATAATATAAATAAAAATTGGTATGATATTTTCTGTTATTTGTGAAATGATTTGTTTAACATGTAACTTTTGATTAGTTGGTGTTATTAAAATTTGTAAATTATTACCAAGAAATTCTAATGGTTTTCGTATTTCTAATAATGCCGTTTCTTCGTGATCATGTTCATCAGAAGAAAGAGTAGATTTTTTTTCATCCTTGACAATTATATAATCACGCGGAGCATTTGACCATGATAGTGATCGTTGATCATAATCTGTTTCAAGAAGTTCAAATGAACCGGATATATTTAAACTAGCACTAGGTGTTGAATGATGCTAAAATACAAAGAAAAATTATTCTAATACGTAATATATTATTGTAAATTGAATCTATGCATTTTCTTTTCTCTCTGTACTTTTATGGATTTTTGAAAAATGAAGTGAATTAATATATTCATTAAAAATAATGTTGACAGTGATTTTTCATCTTATACAAAAAAAATTCTTGACTTGAGTTTTGTTATATATAATAGAGAAAAAAATGATTGATGATGTCAGATAAAAGAAAGGTTAATGACTAATACTGAACTTTCAGTTTTTCATTAGTGAATGAGATTAGTATTGATCGTTAAAGATACGTAACTATAGAACGTATGATTCTCTTCAAGAAGTACAATGTACAAAGTCCAACTATTCTTTAGAGAAAAAAAATGTTTGATGGAACTTCAAACTACCCTATCTTATATAAAAAATGATAAATTGCTTGTAATGAGTTATAACTATACTAAAGTAATAGGTATGATACACTCGATTTATTATCCATTAGTAAAGAGATCTATAAATTATCATTTTTTTCAAATTTCTTACCTTTTGATTAACGCAGTATTAAGCATTACTATAGGAAAGTACGTACCTCACTCAAAAACAGAAAAGAAAATGTCTTACAATAATCTCGTGTATATCCTTTTGAATAATCTAGTATTTATTTATATACTCAGACAGATAATCTCAGTTAATCAAGTATTGTAGATAAATTTAAGAGCTTTGGTAAATTGTGAAAATGATTTATGCAAATTGAAAAAAAAGATTTACCATAATTCGAATCATACGAACAACATCAGTTTTATTAACAATCGATGATTCGGGCAATAAAGATTCATTTAAAAATTCATTAACAAATCGTGCTTTTCCATAATATGTTTGTGAACAAACAATTAACCCTAGTGGTAATGATGGTAAAGAATTAATATATTGACGATCAGATTTTGATATTTTAATACTAGAGCATTTGTCTATGAGAAAGATAAAGAATAGAATTGTATATTTATTTGTTAAAATAAAATCTTACACACCAGGCGTAAGAATATGTCTATCAATTATTTCACTGTAAGATTTATCAGTTTCTTCCAATAATCGTTTTATATATAAAGAATATTTTTTATAACGTTTAATAATTTTTGCCAAGTCTTGTGTAAGCAATGATGAATTCATATTATTTTGAGTAACCGTTTGCACTTTATCAGTCATTATTTTTTTTTATTATTAAACAAAGAATATCTGAAAGAGAAAGAAAAGAAAAAAAACCAAGAAAAACAATTGAATTAGTCTCTACTCGTTGAGAATTTCAAGACATGAAAAAATAAGGAATACGAGCATGATACCAAATACAACATACAGAGATAATATATTTGTATATACAAATGAAATTTTTCTTTTCTTCTTTTTATTTTTTTTCTAAGATTCAGGTGTATGTTCTGGAGACATTTGCATATTATTATCATTTTTCGAATCGTCTGCTTTCGATACAGATGATGGATCATTATTAAGACTTTCAAGTCGCTTTTGTACATCTTTGAGCAAATCAAACTAAAAAAGCAAATATTAAATTATTTAAATATTATATCATGCAAAATCTGAAAAATAAAATGAATCACAATTTGGAAATATCCGAATCTCGAATCAAAATGCACTTTAGGCTATAAGAATAGCTTGAAGAATTCTCCAGATATTTGATGCTATGTGAATTGGTAAATCCTACTTTGATCTTGAAGGTGGGTATGGCTGTGGGCTCGTGTGGGCGTGCCTGTGGGTGGATGGGCGCGGCTTTGGTTGTGGGTTCGTGTAGGTGGGCTTGGGCGTGACTGTGGGCGGGTGGGTGCGGCTTTGGTTGTGAGTTCGTGTGGGTGGGCGTGAGCTTGACTGTGGGTTGGTGTTTTCATATAAGTTCCACCTTATCTCCACATTCTCGACCTTATTGATATCCACTCTCTTTCAGCGCATCTGCACTCATGCCCACACAAATACCAACATCCACACCCTCAAGTTTTTGTCATCAGTTTTCTATTCAATAAATCAAACACTTTATAACATAATATGTAAATAATCCTTCACTATTCTGTTAATAAATGCTTATCATAATTTTAAATGTATCTAATATATTATCTATTTGCTATCAATAATATTTAACTAGATGAAATTCTTTCTAGTTAAATTGAAATCTAAATCTCAATATCTTCTCTATCTTGAAAATAAAGAAAAGTTTTGTTAAACTTACAATACGTCCAACTTTTTCTGTTTGATATGAAGGTAAATTTTCGAATGGTAAATGATCACAAATGCCTTGTTGAAATTGATTTCGACTTGGTAATTGTTGTGTTACATTTAATTTTGGAGCATTACTAAACATCCATAAAGGTGTACCAGAAATTTGTCCAAGACTTTTTTGCTCATAATTTGCTGATGATTGTACATTTTCATTTATTATTGATGATGAATTAGATTCATTTGTAAGAGATGATACTTTTGCTTGTTTAGGTGTATTAAGTTCTTCAATTGGTGTTGGTTTATATGTTTCAAGTGTTGATTTACGTTTAAGTGAAGGTTTTTTTAAAAGATACATTTCTTCAATAAGATTTTCTTTACTTTGTTGTTTATCAAATGCTGGTAAAGTTGGACATGTATAAGATTCATCAATAAATCCATCTGGTAATTGAACATTAAAACCTGGATAAGAAACAACTTTATCAAAATCATATTCATAACTATCTTCAACATTTAAATCAGCTTGTGTTTGTACATTATCTTCTAATAATGCACCAGGAAAAACATTATCCTGTCCAGTTGGATCAATTGGTTCAGATTTTTTCGTTTCAATTATTTCACCTAAAACAATAATAAAATAATTTATTTGTTTATACAAAAATATCTTTTTCTACCTTCTTCATTATCATGAAATACTTGTAAACCAGATTTTTTAACACGTGCTTCACGTAACCATCCAGGTGGATAACCACAACGACGCATATTATAAATATACATTGGTATTTGATTATCTCGTAAACCTAATGCTTGTCGTAATTCATAACCAACACAACCAGGTGCAAATCGTCGAAAACGTTCTTCAATAATAACTTGATCATTTAAGCTTGATTGATACGAATCTTCATGATATCGACTTGCTGGTTCATTACTATTTCCATATCCACTATTTATTTGTGATAAATCATTATAACCAAATGCATCCGCCATTTGTTCTTGATATTGTTCTCGACTACGACGTATTCTTTCACTATCTAATTTCATTGGACATCCTTGAACACCATGATCTTGTGCTCCACAATTAAAACATGATGGTTTAGGCCGACGTGCTCGTTGTAATGATGCATGTTGTTCACTATCAGGTAATGCTATACGATAGACTTGTTCATAATCCGGTATAAGCCAACCTTGTTGAAGTGCACCAACATTAATTGATGATAATTCATCACCATTTCGATCAATAAAATAATTATCATAATATTCTAGTGGAGCAGATTTTGATATTATTTCTGTTTGTACTTCTGGTGGAAGATTAGCTCGTTTTAAACGTACTTCCTCAATAAATTGACGAAATGTTCGTTCTAATTGCATCTAAATAAAAATAAATATTTACTATAATTCCGTTGAAGAAAAGAATTTATAATATTTACATCCTTTTTCTTCGATACATAATTGTAAAGGTCAAATGAATTTTTTCAAACAAAAAAAAAATCTCAAGGTTTCTCAAATAACATAAAAGAACAACAAATTTTTATATATTCTCTATCTGTCAAGATTACATGTATATAATTGTGACGTCAGTTATTCTATTTGATTACAGTAACAAGAAGAAGAAAAAAGAAACTTACTTTTTTTTCATAATCATGTTTGTCTAATTTAAGTGAACAAGTAAATAATGGTGGATTATCTGTTGTTTGAGTATTATTGAATATAGAAGGTAATTCACCATCGTCGTTCATCTTTTATTTTTCTATTAATCTTCAAAGAAAACAAAATCAAAGGATAAAATGCTGGAATATTTTTTTTAAGTGTTTCTAATAACTACAAAATCAAACAAATAAACCCAAACCCAACACAATACGTTTATATGACATAAAGCATACAATAAAATGTAAAAGGAAATTTAATATCTGAGTTGTAGTGTGTATTTTTTTTCATTCATTCATTCATTCATTGTTTTCGTGGTTGATTTATATGACGTTGTTCATCATGTTTTGCATGATTATGAAAGTCATGTTTAGCATGGGTACCAGGTTTGTCATGAATATGTTTAACTGCTTCAGTTGGAAAAGCTTTTTCAACCTATTTATATAAAGAAAACGAAAATAGAATTGAAATTTGAGAATAATTAATAACATACAGGAACAAAAGTTCCAGATACCATTTGACCAGCGACACGATTTGATACTGTTCTAGAAAAACAAAAACAAATGAATAAATTAGAAATAAACTTTGTATTAACCCTTACCCTTGTTCATCCTCAACTTCTTCATCATTTCCAGCTGATTTTTCTTTATTACGAGCGTTTGTACTATCTCCAGTTGTTTCTTCGTTATTAACATTTTTATCCTTATCATCACCTTGTGATGTTTGCCGAGGACGACCTGCACCAACTCGCATACCACCAACTTTTACTATTAAGAAAAAAAAAATAAACGAAATAGATTATTTTCTTAATCTTAAATAATTCTTACAAGCAGGAGCATGTCCAGCTTTAAGTTCCGATGTATCTGTTGATGATGCTTGATCCGACATTATTATTTATATAATTAATTAATAAACAAATTAAGTTCAATAATCTAAAAAAATTATTTCCTATATAAATTCCTTCTTTTTATAAAGTTATACATTTCAATAAAGTAATAAAATGACAGCCTTGTCTTCTTCCTCCTCCATCGACAATTGTATTTCCAATGACTTTCATTCGTGTTTATAATTAGCCAATACGATTAGTTGTTTATTTCGTGATAAATTTTTCTTATCTATTGTCATTGTCATTTGACAAAAAAAAGAGTGAATTATAATATTAACTTGTCAAAAATTGCACTTATATTTTTAATAATAAACGAGTGATTTATTTTTGTTTTTATGAAATTATCGTGTTTTGACATATTTTTTTTTCTAATCAAAAATTAACAAGTAACGCTCCTCCGAGGACCCGCTTAGCTCTTTCTCGTAGAAATGCATTTTCTTCACATTTACTGAAAAAAACAATGAAAACCGTAGAAAATTGATTTTCGGTATTTTTTTGACCTTTCACCCACACCTCACCATCGTCACCCAACAGACATGAGATTCGAAAAACCTCTAGAAATGTCTTTTCGTGAAAGTTGATTTTCAATGTTTTTTTGACCCTGCGGACATACAAGCAAACAATTTATGATTACTGGACTCTTCTCTACGAGAAAGAGAATATTTCCGATCATCTCATAATCATAATTTTTGAAATAAATAATTGAGCAAAATCGTTATTTTTATCATACAACAAATCGTCATTATATTTATATATACAACATTCTTGTGATTTCGTTTACTTTTTTGTACAGAAAAAGAATATAGATGAATAAATACAACAATCATACAATATAAAAAAAAGGACTATTTCTTCAGATCTGATGAATTCATGGACACTTGTAAGAATAAATATGACAAATATAGAAAGATAGAATACCATTGCACACACACACGAACACACATAATTTGTACAGTAATCTAGCATTTTTTGTTCTTAAAAATTTCCTTCTTGATAAAATCCATCTGACATTGTTAATGGTTGTTGTTGTTGTTGGCACCAGAAATTGTTTTGTGGAACATTCCAATCATTTGATCTTGAATAATTATAATCATTCATACTATGAAACTGTGTATTTGTTGTCATTGAATTTAATAGTGGACTTGATGTACAACTACTATTTTCTAATGAAGACACTAAACGATTATCTGTTGTTAAAGTATTGATTGGAATATGTTTATTCTCAATATTTAATGTTTTAATATTTTGTGTTAAATTTGATAAATCATCATCAGATGCAAAACATGAAACTGTTTCTTCTCCATCACTATATTCCTGATGTATTTCATCATCATCCATATCTTGTTTGTATAATGGACACCATGTACCATCATCACCAAAGCAAACGGCAACTTCACCTGGATCTAGAAATACATTATAAAATTTATAAAAGATGTCCGAAAATATTCTCAGATAGATAATTTGTCTTATATCCTATAAACTGTCGGAAGAATAGGATGTGTACGATAAATGAATTGAATATTATGTAATATATTTTCTTCCATCTTGTTAAACATAGCGATAAGAGTGGCTCATTCAGTAATTATATTTAATAATGGAAAGCAAAACAGCTGTCTGTTGTCTTAATATCTATTACATGTTAGATACAAAAAAAGATTAAGTTTGTTTTTAACCTTTTACAAGCGGTGGGATATATTCTATTCCCTCCTACTACCCCCTTCCTGCGCTTCACACTGTTCCATTCAAAAGTTATCCGTTAAAAGATTAATTATTTAGTAAAAATAAATACAAATATAGACTTTGTATCAGAGTGCACAATTTCAAGATTTATATTCAATTAAATGTCTTTGTATTAAAAAGATTCTGTAAGAAATTAGCGAAGATAACGTGATGATTATCAACAATGTACTTTACTGAGAAAGACACATAATAACAGTAGAATTGAATGATTTATAACCATTGTGTTTAATAGTATAATCATACTGTTACATAATCAAACAAAAAGACTATCTCATCTGTCTATCTTTGATTATTAAGTATTCCTTCATATAAATCAATGTGATATCTAGTTCTCTTCTGTTTTATAATTTAATAATAAAAAAAAGAAGAAAAGATTTTTTTACCAATCCACATAGTGAATATGATTGGTAGATATCGATGAAGTGGTATACAAGAACGATCAGCGATTGATTTAAGAACTGGATCTTTCCAATATTTAGTTTGTAGACATCTATATGCACTTCCACGATTGGGTGTTGCTAGAAGAAAAAGAAAAAATAAAACGGTCAATTTTTGTAACTTAATATATTTACCTGGAAACCAATGGCCTATATAACGTTTTGATAATATATCATGAAAAGTTCGTTTAAAAACATTGATTTGTTCAGTTGATAATTCAACATGTGCTTTCATTAATCGTAATAGATAACTACATGCAACTGTTAGTTCTTTTCTCGGATGTGTCATTATTAATAATGATAGACAAAATCAATCTATAATAAATTTTAATACGCTTATCAACAAAAAAAATCTTTTTAGTCTCAATGTGAAGTATTATGTTAATCAATAATCACCTTAACATATCTCGTACGTTTTCTCTTGTTCTCTCTTGTCATATAAATGACAGACGATGAACGAAAAAGAACAGGTGAATAGATGGAGACTTGTGTAAATATAGACAAAGGACAAGAAAAAAAAATTATACACAATACAAATCAATTTCACTCACCTTTGATCTCTAATCAAAAAATGAAACGAAAAGATTTTGTCCAGATAATAAATTTTACTATATAATTGATACATTCACTATTTCTATATATTTAATACTGTCAATTGGAAAAAAAAATACACGAAACTATAGATTATACTATTAATAAATATAGACTGATATAAAAAAAAAAGATTGAATAGAATTTATTCTTGAAATTATCTATGGTAATGTACAATACTAACAAATAAAAAAAAACGACCTGGAAGAAAATGAAGACAGAGACTGGATTGAAATGATTCATCATTTGTAATCATCTGATTATTTGATTAATTAACAATGTTAAATATTTGATAGGTAAAATTTTTTTAAAGAAAAATTAGAAAAGGAAAATATTTCATATCGAATTTCTTTCGAATATTAAAAGTATTTTGATAAATAGAGGTCGTCAATGTCAGTCAAACTAATTACATAGGAGAAAAGGAAGGCCTATGAACATCAATAATGGCTGGTATTACATAGTATATACATCTATTGAAGTGGCGATAGATGTAATATCTCTACATGTAGAAGATGAAATTCTATCTTTTCGTTATTGATGGTTACTTAAAATTTCATTCTTATTTATAGATTGTGACAACGACAAGAGTGGTATTTATCTTACAATCATAATTTTTCTAGAAGCTCATGTCGTTTGGTAAAATATTATTTGATCATCCGACGAGCAACGGCTAGCTCGGTGTCAATATATTGTTCAATTTTCTTCTATTAAATTTTTCATTTTTCTTCATTTTCAAAATTTTTTTCAAATATTCTTTTAACAATGAATAAAACATCGAAAGATATGGATTTATCATCTATTATAACTCAGGTATCAAAAGATGATGATATCAATAAATCAGTGCCATTAACTGGTACTGTTATTACAAGTGGAACATCTCCAATAACAAAAAGTATTTAATCAAAAAATAGAAAATCGATTATATGTGTATATATATACATTTGTTATTTTAAGATCGTGCAACTCGAAAACGTCGTTTTATGTCTATCTTACTCTGTTGTTTAAATGTATCAAATCAAAGTCGACCAAAAAGTGCTAACTATTCACCAAAAACTACTGAAAGTCCAGTTAATCAAGAAGTAAATAATTTTCAAAAGAAAAAACTTTTAAAAAATAAAATCAGTATTATATTTATAAATTCTTCATCTTATTATAGTCAATTGCATTAAATACAGAGATAAATGCACATTTCGAGGTATATCAATTGAGTATATAATTAATTTTCTAACAAAACTAACCTTTACTAATACATAATTATTTATTTAATACAAAATAATCTGTACAAATTCAAATTTTCTTCATGTTTTTAGTCAGGCGAAAAATTTCTTTTACCAACATTACATCTTAACGAACGAGTGAAAATATGTTTAGTTATTGATCTTGATGAAACACTCGTACATTCATCATTTAAACCTGTACCAAATGCAGATTTTATTGTACCAGTTGAAATTGATGGACAAGTTCATCAAGTATGTTCTATTTTCTTTTCTTTTTATAGATTCAACATAACTACCGGAAAAAGATTATATTCAATTTAACGGAAAATTGAAGTACTGAAAAGCATTATTAATATTATCTCAAGAGAATATCATATCCTGAATTTTCTCTTGAATAAATATACGATGTACCAATTAATTAATTATTCATGAATTTCCGTTAGTTACACTTGTCATTTTCTTTTGCATGACTTATAAGAACGAAAGATTATCAAGTACAAAAAAACAGAATTCTTGTTTTATTGATAACTGAGCACTTTCTTACCTCAATTATTTTGACATTATCATTAATTTCGCTTTTTGATAAATAGGAATTTAACAGATATTGATATGTGTATTTATATTTTTCTCTCAAGGTCTATGTAACAAAACGACCACATGTGGATGAATTTTTACGTCGTGTTGGTGAACTATATGAATGTGTTCTATTTACTGCTAGTCTCGCAAAAGTAATAAAATTTCAAACTGATATATATATGATGACTAATTTCTTATTTTTATTTTTTAGTATGCAGATCCAGTTGCTGATCTACTCGATCCAAATCAAATATTTCATTCAAGACTTTTTCGTGAATCTTGTACTTATTATAATGGTAAAAGAAACTATTGCAAAAATATACAAAAATTATTATTTTATTTGTTTTTTCAAGGAAATTATATAAAAGATCTTAGTAGAATAGGTCGCGATATTCGGAAAGTAATTATTATTGATAATTCACCGGTATCTTATATATTTCATCAAGATAATGCAGTATGTAAAAACAAAAATTAATCTATAAATTGTTTTTTTTCATTTCTATTATTATTATTCAAAGGTCCCTGTAACTAGTTGGTTTGATGATATGCACGATACTGAATTACTTACACTTATACCAATATTTGAACGTCTTGCATTAGTTGATGATGTTATACCCGTTTTACAAGATATTCATCATCGACAAGCAATCGTTTAAAACAAAATATAAAATTTACGAAACGTTCTTTTCTTCTTTCGTTCTTTTTTTTTGGTCTTAGAACTAGAGTGAGTGAGTGAGTGAGTGAGAAATTTCTTTTCGTTCGCGTTTGATTCTTCTTCTTCTTTTTTTGTTCATCAGTAATACAGCTTTGCACTTTCTCCTTTTGTTTTTCACATTTTCATTTATACAGTGCCGTTTGTCTTTCTTTTCTTTTCGTTTTTGTTTTTATTTTAAAAAGGAAACCATCATATAGTAAACAGGTTTATTTTCATCAATACCTTTTCTTTATTTTTTTTCTTCTCTCTCTCTCTCTCTCTCTCTCTCCATATTAAACACAAAAAAAGAACCCATAATCTATGCAATTTATATATCCTCGCCCCTTCTCATAATATCCTTATAGCATTCCTTTGTTGATCATCTGTTTTTTATTTTGTTTAATTTATATATTCAGTGAAAAACAAAAAGAAAAGGAAAAGATGATGAATACATAAAGACAATGGCCTGTTATACGTATGTAAATAATCTTTTGCTTGTTGTGTATATAAGAAAACAGAAAAAACAAAAAATACAGAAAACTTTTCGTGTGAATGTGTGTAACCTTTTTTCCTCTTGTTCATTTCGTTGAAAACAAAAAACTTTAAAGAAGAGAATTTTATTCTCTTCGAACAGTCGTAGACATACAAAAAAAACAAAAAAATTCTCCTTACTTTCGAAAGAACAGTGTTGTTTCCAACATATCCCTTTTTTTCTGATGGTGCTAATTGATTAAATACATTGTTTCTATTTTTTGGCTGTTGGTTGCTGAACATTTTTTTTTCGTTGTTGTTGTTGTTGTTGTTATTTCTCTCATTCTTTTTTTCTTCTTTGGTTCATTGCGCGTATGTGTGTGTTTTCCTTATTGTTTCTTTCTTTTTTTTCTCTCATAAATCTTGTGGCATTTGTCAATTCATCTACTTCTTTATATCGTCTTATTGTTCCCGATTCGGAGAAAAAAAAATCTAAGTTATAATAAACATTCGAAAAAAGACATAAATTGAATTGATATTTGTTTTTAGATGGCATCGAAATCAGTAGATAAGACGACACTTCGTCAACTAATGAAACAAGAGAAACAAAAAAGAATCGATTCACCACTTGCAAAGTAAATTTACAATTGAAATTTGTAAATATAATAGTGAATAATTTTCAGATACACAAATACAGGTCAACTCTGTTGTGCACTATGTAATCAACAATTAACCAGTGAAACATTTTGGAAAGCTCATATCAATGGACGAGAACATAAACAAGTTTGTTTACAATTTAAGAATTTTCATTTTGGATCTATTTTTTTAATATTTAGAAACTCCTAGAATTAAAATCAAATATTAAACAAACTAACTCTGATTCAGTCTTTACTAAACCATTTCCACCTCCTCCATTACCCAATCAACAACAACAACAACGAGGTATAAAACGTCCTCATGAAGTAGGTATGTCTATTACATAGAAATTTGAATCCATAAATTTATCATTACTTATTATTTCATAGATTCAAACGATCATGTAATTGTTGGTAAACCGTCAGCTACTGTTCCAACAATTTCAAATTCAGCATTACCTGCTGGTAAAAATCTTCCAATTATTTGATGTATAGAAAAATTTTTCTTTCAGATTTTTTCGATAGTGAATCATCGAAGCCACAAATCGAAACAAATAAACCTGTTATAATAACTTCACAACCAACAACAAATATTGTAACAGCATCAACTGAAAAATCTTCGGCTATACCCGAAGGATTTTTCGATAATCCAGAATTAGATGCTCGTATGAGAAAAGTTGAATATGTTGATAAAATGGAAATTGAATGGGATACATTCACACGTGAAATGAAACAAGAAACAAATGTATAAAATTTGAAATATTGTTTTTTTAATAAATCAATTTTTGTTCATAATTTAGATATCAGACAAATTAGAAGCAAATGATGATATTGATCGTGATGTTGAAAGAGAAATAGTAGAAACAGATGAATTAATGTATGTATAAATGATTTTTATTCTTCTAATTTTCTCTTTTTCATATTTATTTAGTACACGATGGCAAAAAATTGAAGAAATGCATGATGTTAAAGATAATCGATTTAAAGTAGTAAAAAAATCACAAAAGCAAATTAAAAAAGAAATGGAAGATGATGATGATAATGAGGAAGATTTAGAACAAGAATTACAAAATATGTATAATTGGCGACAAAAACGTTCATAAAACTTTTTCCATGTACATACAACAAAAAGAAATTCTACTTTTTTGTTTTGTTATAAAGAGATATTATGTTTATTATTACTTTGGTTAAAATTTAAATAAAACCTTTGTATGCTGCTCGGTGTAATTCAATATTTGTATCAGATGATATGATATAAAAACTATTTACTAAAGTAAAAAGTTTATCTTCGTTATAACAAAAAATAAGTATCCCTAGATAGAATTATCTGTATCGTAAAAAGCAATTTAACCAGTCATTGATAGATTGTCAGTGTAGATTATTATTTTTTTTCTGCCTCGATAGTAAAAATAAGCCTAAGACGAGTATTGACCTAGAATGTAATATCGTTCGTATCTTAGATAATTGCTTTGTTGTTTGTCTCTTACTTTCTTCTTATCAAAACTATATGTCAATCATACATATATATATAAAGATTAAATCCATTTTGTTTTGATGAAATATAATTATTGTTTAGAAAGTTTGTTACAATTGATTATGATATCATATAATGTTTACTGACATACACATAATCTTGACTGTTTTGGATACATTGAAGAACTTCATGCCATCTGATGTATGAGAGTTCGAAGTTAACATTATGTCTGCTCTTTGCACACGTTCGTATTATGATCTGCATCGATTACAATTGCAATCATACAAATTTTTCCCAAGGGTGAAAGAGCGGAATCTGGAATCTAACCCTTTTAGGACGGGATTTTTTTCCAATAAAATAATGAAGTACAGAATTAATTAAAGTCAATTAGTTTTTCTTTTTACTAGGCATAATTTATCGTTTGAGGATGGCTACTGTATGTACCTGTATCATTTGTATAGCCATCTAGGCTAATATTAGGTAAAAGAATAGAAAAATGGTACACATCTAGACATTTAAACTTTTTTTGGAAAGTGACCACTCGTCCTGAAAGGGCTAAGAATTCAGAACGGTTTTGTGGAATCCTCAGGAATCCGAATTACGCTCTTTCGTCCTTGGTTTTTCCTCATTATCGATATGATTATATGAACTCTTATGTCATGCGTAAGACAAAAAAAACACGGGATAATTTTAAGCTATCAGAGTTGTGTCTGCAACTTACTCGAGAGCTCAAATCAAAGCGAACATCTATGAAAGTTAGACTTTCAACTGAATGTTCACTATATTCATCCCCGACGATAATATCAAAAAACGCTGTTTCATCTGCAGTCATACAATCCAGCGAGTAAAAAACCGGAGCGATACAAAGCTTTATTGTCTAGTTTGCATAATCTCAGCTGTCTCAAAGAATGTAATTTCGAAAACTTCCTGATATTCACATTTTAATAAATTTGTAATGTTTCCGTCTTGAACGGGTTAAAGTATGACCTTATCATAATAAAAAAATTCACTCAATATTTAAGCTTTAAATTATTTTCATTTTGCATGTTTACAAAAGTAATGTTAATAATTGTCATTTCTATCATAAAATGTAATATCTATTTATTTTAATTTAATGCACGAGATATGACAATAAAAAATTAATAATATCTCAAAAGAGAAATTCTCGTTCTTTTCTTCTCTCTCTCGATATTTTCTATTAGTGAAAAAAAATCAATAGACCCTTGAGTATTTTCTCTAACATATATATATTTTCTTCGTTCACAAGTAATTCTTATTTCATTTCCTATTAAGTTATTAATCGATGAAAAGATAGAAGAAAAAATTTTCATTCTTTTTTTTTTCTTCAATGCCATTTACAGTTAAAGATGCTCTTCATTATAAACGTAGTGATCGTCAGAAACGTGAAATTCATGAAAGAGAATATTTAAATTATATATCAAATCTTCATCAACAACAACAAAAATCATATAATTCAAATTTATATTATTTATCAATAAATCATTATAAAGAAATTGAACGTTCTCGTTTACGAAATACAGTGGAAAAACAAAATCAATTTAATCGTATTTATCGTGAAAATTCTTTAATACTTGATCGTTTACGTAAAGCAAGTCAACAACCGATAGTTGATAATAAAAATTATATTTATGAAAAAAATTTAGAAATATTCAATACTAAACGTTCTCAACAACGTAATCATGAATATAAACGTATATCAGATGATAATCAAGTTTTATTACAACGTATTAATAATATTCAGGGGAATTTAATAACGAAAGAACAATGTGATCGTGATTGGAAAAGAAATGTTAGTATTATGAAAAAAACCTGTAGTTATCCAGAAAATATTGATAAATTTATTACAAAATCGAATAAAATTGAACACCATTCATGTCCTTATTCAAAAATGAACAGTACACTGTCGAATAAACGACATTCTACTATCAAATCACCAACTGAAATAACTGCTGCACCATTAGCTCTTCTACTCGATGAATCTTAATATTTTATTCAAACTATTTCAGCCAAGTAATGTATAAAGCGAACGAACAAAATTTATTCCAATGTAACTAAAAATTACTTCAGTATTTTCTATTGATAATAAAAGAAGAAGAAAAAAAATCAAAGTTGTATTCAAGAAAATTATTAATATTTAAAAGTAAATTACCGAGAAAATGTCATCTCTATTCAATCAAAACAATTCTATTCAGTATTAAAGTATATACAAAATGAATATCATTATATAAGTCGAATGTTATCTCTAATCTTAATCGTCAGCTATTCAATAAGAATTCATACAGATCTTCGATTGATTTTTGTACTATATATACATTGTCAAACAAGTTAATCTTACAATCAATTAGTGATCATATTTCTGAGCATTTTACTATCGATATATTACTCGTAGAATCAATAAGAAATAATTTTTTTGTCGATCAAGTTAAGTGTGCTTCAAATTTGGAGTTTACGGATATCTAAGTTTTTGCGAAAAACTCTACTATAATAATCATCTATTTTTGATAGCTCTAATAGATACTCTGAACTGTACTGAATCGGCTGGTGATGCTCAGGAAAACAAAAGCACATAGTCACAGGCTACAATCGAGGGTGTGGGTGGTTGGTGAATACAGTATCCATACCTACGCCCTCACACCTACCCACATCCTATTTTTACTTATTTATTTCAATTATTTATTAAACAATTTAATATATTTTCTTATGTGAAATAAAGAAAGACCGAGCACATACACATATAATTTTTCACAAAATAATAAAGAAAAAAAGTTCACACTTTTATTTAATATATTTAAATGTCTATGTATTCGCCAATTTAATTGTATGACGATGCGTAGAATTCCGTCGAGAATTACTTCCTGAAGTAACTGTTGTTTGTTTTGAATGATTCGTTGGTGGTTTTGAAGTTATGACAGTATGTTTTGTAATAGATGATCGTCGAGATCGAGCGATAGGTATGATTTCAGTTATTGTTTCTGTTTGTACAACACCTTGTGTTAATGTTGTTGGTGGTGGTATAGCTGATTTACGATAAGTAACACTATGATGAATATTATATAATTCAAGAAGTTTATCAACATCTTGTTGCCATATATGTTGTTTTTTTTGTAATTGACTACGTTTTGAACGTATACTATCATCAGTTTTGGTTGTTGACATTTGATCAAACATTTTTGGTTGATGTTGTTTCAAACCGAAAAGTTCTTCAGGTCGAAGACCAAATAATTGTTCAGGTTTATTATAACGACTTGTAGGGCCTTTCGCTTCTTGAATAGGACATGATAGATCATTCGATTTTGTTGTAGATTGTTGTGTAGCTGTTGATATTGTATAACCGGTCAATATTGTTTGAGGATATGTAGATGATTGTGATCCAGCTGTTGATTGATTTTGTTTAGTTACAACGGACGATGTATCCGTACGGTCATTTAATAAGAATCTCTTTTTCAGTGGTGCCGATGGATTCTGTATACGTCTTAAATTTGTCGAATTAAGTTCAGCTGTTGGAATAGCATTAATAGATGTTTCATTATGTAGTATTGTTGTTTTTGGTCGTTGAAATCTATGATTTGTTATTCTTGGAGGATTAGTATCCGATTGATTCGAACTTGTCACTGATATTTGTCTATGCATTGTTGGTATATTTTGTTTATATTTGATATTATCACTATCAGTTTTTGAACTATTATTTAGTTTAATTGAATTTATATCATCGATTGATAATTGTGTTTTACTTGCAGCTTTTTGTATATATGATGAATTATTATCTTTCGAATTTAAAAGACGTTGTTGATGTATAAGCAATTGCATACGAGGACTAAGTCGACCGGTATTATGTGAAATTTCATTACTATCAAAATTTGTTTGATGTTTTTTTATTCGATTTAATAAATGAGTTTCATTAATTAAGACTTGTGTACTAGAATACTGATTACCATTGACTATTGCTGATTTTGTTCGATCGGTATTATGATTATTATTATTTGTCATTGACGATATTTGTGGTGCTTCTTGTTTTTTATATTTAACATGTCGAATTTGTTTATCTTTCTTACAAATATTAGCTAAATGAGTTGAATATTTCATATCATTATCATTAAATATAATTTTCAATAGACCAAATGGCATTACTGGTGGATAAATTTCAGTTTTATTTAATGAAGATTTTTGATTTTTCTTTTTTAATTTTGTTCCATTTGAATTTTTAACTATTGTTGAATTATTTTCATAAATAGATAAAGGACGTGGAACCATATAAAATTCATCACAATCACGATGAGTTATTTGATTAGCACATTCAAGATGTCCATATTTAAGAGCAAGAACAGCTGCTGAACAACCTAAACGAAACAAAAAAAAATATAATTATTAGTAAATGAATGAAATCAAATATACCATCTCGATTTACATATCGATCAAGATTAATACCAAATTTTTCTGCTGCTTTCATAAGTAATTCAGCAATTTCACAATTACCTTAAAATAAATATTGAATAAAAGATTTTCAATGAAAATAAGTTCATAATTTAATTTACCAACAATAGCAATATAATGTAAACAAGTATTTCCTTCACAATCTTGTGCTTCGAGATTATAATCTAAACAAGATAAATATAATTGTACAAGTTCTATACGTTGTAAAGCACAAGCATGATGCATTCTATTAAGAAATATAATCAAATTAATATATTTAACAACAACAACAAAAAAGTAACATACGCATTTCGTCTAGTATGATCATCTAAAGCAATTTTAGCTCCTTTTTCTAATAGATTTTGTACAAGTGATAGACGCCATCGATCATTTTCAATATAAGCACATAATATTAATGATGTTCGAAGTTGACTATCACGTTCATTTGGATCATAATGAAGTTCTAATAAATAACGTACTGAACGAAAATATCCGTGTTGAATAGCAAATGGTACATTAAAATGTTTTGGTAAAGATGTTGGCGGAACTAATAATGTTGAAGTTGTTCTATAACTACTATCACTACTGTTATCGTTAATAATTGTTGAAGACAAAGGAACTGCTGATGGTGGCATTCGAGATGAAATGAACATTGATATATATGGTATACAATATATGTATATAACCACTTAGATGGTGATTATGTAAAACATTTTTATAGCTTCTTAAAAAAAAAGAAGACAATATAACTGAACACTGATGTAAATAGTTATGATAAGTTTTTTGCATTGAAGAATCGACTATACATACATTAATAAAATAAAGAAGAAAAGAAAAGTGAAAAAAATTGAACTATAGTTGGCAATATAGTAATAGTTGTTCGATAGGTGGAGATGCAATGAAATGACAACAAACGTCTCTCGTTCTTTGCTCTTTCGCTTTATTTTCTTTCGCTCACTGTGATTCTTTCAAAAAAAAATAAATTAAATATACTTGCCAGAGAAAAAAGTAAGTATGATTACTACAATAAAAAAAAAATGTGAATAATTTGTTTGTATGACCAACATATGTATGTTTATTTTAAATGGACATAAAATAAACTTTCTCATATTTTTTTCGATGAATTTTATATAAAAATATTGTATGACTAACTTTACGTTGAAATATTACTTGTCTACTTTCCCTATTATAACATTTTATCGTCTTCTGTTTTGTCTGATTATGGTATGCTTCATTATTTTTCTTCCCCTAACACATTCGGATGTCCATATATAATAAAAACATCATTAAACACGCTGAAGGTAGACAATCATTACTAAATAATAAAAGAAAATATATAGAACAGCAAGTGGATTATTTTGTAAGAAAAGAAAAGAAAAGAAACGTTTTTGGACTTAAGTATAAATGAGGAGACAATAATGAAAAGATAAATAATTATTTATCCTTGAAGAATAAATATAATTTAAAAAAAAAGTTTCAAGTAGTTTTATCATAGGTGAAAAGCAAAAACTCTTTATATATTTCATTGATTATATAAACAAAATAATTAATTCTATACGGGAATCATTTTTTTAAAAAATTAAAGAATACAAAACCAATAGTAAACGGAAACAGGAAGAATAGAATTTATTCATAATTTTAATATTTAATTCTCAGACTAATCTTCCGAACTCAAATCAAATAGTTTCCTTAACAGCATTATTTCTACTCAATAAAACAAAAAAAAAGAAGAGAAATTCTTTACATAAACTCGAAATAAATAAAACTTCAAGAAAAAAAAAAGTATTATATGTTTTATGATAAAATAATTTACATTATTTTCTATTAGTCGTCAAGGTTGCATAATTTAACTTAAATATACACGTATATATTTCACTGAAGGACATCTTTTTTGCATATGTAATATATTAAAGTTAAAAAGAAAGAACTGTTTTTTTTCTATGTCATTTATTGTCATACATAACAAATCGATCAAAGCCTTTTCAAGTTGGATTTGTATGGGTTAATAAGATGAATAAAGTTAATAAGAAATTTTCTAACATGACAGAAGCAAAACTCGAGAATAAATTATTTTTTTACATCAAACAAATCAAATCATGTATGTATGTTATAGAAATTAGATAATTAAAAACTTTCTGCTCTCATTCGTAAATTTAATAATCGATTGTTATGACTATATGCTTTAGAAGAAATGAAATTCTTTTGTTCGTAGATTTCAAAGTTTCGTATTATATTTCAGAGCAAATCTTTATTCAGTTAATTTTCAGAATATTAGATTAGTTCATGATAAATCTAACAAGATCAAATAAGAAACATGATTCGTTATAAAAGAATGTATTGGTCATATGTTAATTAAAACTAATTTCATTTCTATGTGTCTCTGATGTTTCAATAATCTTTTATTTTGATGACTAGATAGACGACAAAAGAAAAACAAATAATCAAACAAGTATAATCTACTAAACATTACACACACACATATATTAATAATAATAAAAGAGCGTAGAAAAAACAAACAAACAAACAAACAATGATTGATCTCACTGTTATAGAGTCATCATTAATTATAAAAAAAAACCTGAGAAATAAAAATTGACAAAAGAAAATATAACATAAAATATTTCAATTTTGTGTCTTATTTAAATTTTTTTCACTTGTGCAAAAAATGCTGATGGTCCACTAGCTGTTTGTTTAAATAAATTTGCATGACAAACAGCACATCGACTAACATGTTGTCTTTGTGTACCTGATTTTAATGTAAGTAATTTTGGTTTTTCAAAACCAGTATATTCATCTAATGTAGCTAAATAAAATGTCATCATATTTGGATAATAATTGCAATGTGAATGATCTTTGCAATGGAAATATGGTCGATCATGATATTTTTCAAGACATGAACCTGGTGATTGTAAACTTTGTTGATCACCACGACCACCATCAGCTGATGTAAATATAAAACTATATCCACTCCATAAAAGATCATATCCTTCAGGACATGCAGGTACACGTTGTGATTGACTATGAATGGCAAATACAGGTGTAGGTGATTCACAAACAACACAACGACTTAAATGATTTGGTATATCCTTTGTTTCAAATGGTGCCATACTGGCTGACATTGGTTCATTGGTTGATAACCAATATGAATAATCATTACGTGATGCGTAATGACATATATTACCAATATCACAAAATAAAAATGGCATTGCACTAAAACGACGTAAACAACTACCAGAACCACCTATTATAAAAGAAAACAAAATAATGATTAGTTTTTTTTTGTTTTTGAAAATAGTTATACCAAGATCTTGATGAGCAGCATATGTATCACCTTGCATACCCATAAATGAATAACCATCTTGCATTTTTGTTGTAGAATGTGGACAATTTGGATTTGTTTTATCTTGACTATGTCTATATATATATACAAATAAATAAATAAATTTATTGTGTCATTATATTAATATTATATACCGTGTGAATACAAATGATCCTTCTCCGTTATCACCTGGAGGACCTTGTTGACCAGCAATACCTATTGAAGAAAAATGTCTATTTGCTATTCTGTATTTCTTCTAATAAGAAATACGTACCTGGTGGACCTGGTTGACCATGTAAACCGGGTCTGATGGGAAAAAAACAAAATAAAATGCGATATTGAAGAAAAAAAATATAACTTACGCTCCAGGCAATCCACCATCACCAAGTGAACCACGAGCACCCAATGTACCTGGATTACCTATAGTACAAAAGAAAAAAAAGACCATGGTTAATTGATTTTCGAGATATTTTTTAGGGAAATTATTTACCTGGACGTCCAGAAAGACCAACTTGACCTGGAAAACCTTTTGCTCCAGGAAAACCTACTTGTCCTGGCAATCCGCTAGCACCTATAGAATTAAACTGTATATTTAAAATATACATCTATAAGTTCGTTTCTTACCTGCTCGTCCCTGATCACCACGTTCACCTTTACGACCTGGTTCTACTATAGCCTATATTAAGAGCAAATATTTTCATAGATATAAAATAACTCAATCGATTCTTACGTCTATACGAACTGCTTCTCCTTTAGGACCAGGTAAACCAGGAAGTCCATTAGCACCTGGTAAACCTATAAATTAAATTAAATTTGAATTATGTTAATTGATAAATAATATTGTTGAGACTAACCTGCATCACCCAGTTCTCCCTTACGGCCTGCCATTCCAGGTAAACCTTGAATTTAAGTAAAAAATAAATAGAATAAATTCTTGACTATTGAATTATCAATAAGAACTTACCTGGTGTACCTGGTTCACCTCGTCTACCGGGAATTCCTGAATTTCCGGATGGACCCGGTTGACCCTGAATAAAAATGAATGAAAACATAAACTTAATAGAATAATTCTTACTGGTAATCCTTTAGGGCCTGGAAGGCCTGGAGCGCCAGGAAGGCCATTCATTCCAAGAAGACCTGGTCCGCCTAAATATCGAATAATATTTTTTTATTGGAAAAATAAATAATTTTCTATATGTACCAGGAGGACCAGATAAACCTGGTTTACCATCTCGTCCAGAATATCCAATTGAACCTGGTCGGCCGGGTGTACCATCTAAACCACGATCTCCTGTTGGTCCTCTTTCACCAGCTGATCCACGGCCTAAGAATAATAGATATATAATAAATAAGATATTTCTAATAATGATTAAGATAACGTACCATCAGGACCTGGTGGACCTGGTACACCAACTTCTCCAGGTGGTCCTCTAAAATAATGCAATATAATCATTATATTGATTTTAGTCGAAAGAACTTACCGAGTACCTGGCTGACCTGGAAGGCCATTACGACCAGCATCACCACGAAGACCTGGCATAGATTGACCACCTAAAAATAATAATGATTCAATTGATCACGTTATAATAGATTTAATTTTACGTACCACTATCACCTGGGATACCTTTAACACCAGGACGGCCGGGTAAACCAGAATTTCCTTTCGATCCTGGTAGGCCAGGTAAGCCTGAAATAATAGATATGATAACATAATAGTTATATATATTGAATAATAACTTACCTCGTCGTCCTGTTTTTCCTGGTATACCACCTAAACCTCGTTCTCCTTGTAAACCAGGATAACCATTACGACCTGAAAATACCAATTATATAAATTATACTTCATAACGAATGTTTTTATTATTTTACCTGGTGTTCCTGGTAGACCAACAGCGCCTGGGAAACCCTACAAATAAAATAATGTAACATCTAATACTTATTTGTTTTTTCATTTCATTCACTTACTGGAACACCTATAATAGAAAATTTACATGTATAAATAGTAAGATTACAGCGTTATAAAAAGTTATACATACCAGCATCACCAATCATTCCAGCAAGTCCTGGTAATCCAGGTGCACCAGCATCACCTGCTTCTCCTTTTGCTCCTAAGAAAATATGGTTTTATTATATTTTCAAATTTCAAATATTTCTATAAGTTTTATTAACCTGGTCGTGTAGCTTGTCCATCTCGGCCTCGATCTCCAGCCGGGCCTTTCAAACCTGGGAGACCGGGTAAGCCAGGACGACCAGCAAAACCCTATATTATGAAAAATTTATAAAATTGTTTTTTGAATAAAATCTCACTCATTGTTAACTTACTCGATCACCTGCAGCTCCAACACCTCCAGGAAGTCCTATATACAAAATATTTGTTATATTTATTATTGAAAGTAGATCAAACTACGTACCACTCTGTCCTACTGGACCTTTCAATCCCGGTAATCCAGGTGCACCGTTTAAACCAGGCAAGCCTACAAGAAAATAAATTGTAATTGAACATTGAATTGGATTTTGTTATTTTACCTGAAAGTCCAACAAGTCCTGGTAGACCTCGTGAACCACTACCTCCAGGAAGTCCAGGCTAAAAAAGATATATAAATTGTTTCTTTTTGAAGAAAAATGATGTAATTTTACTTACCATTCCACGAAGACCTGGAGCACCTGGTAGGCCTGGAAGGCCAGGTAAACCACGATCACCTCGTATACCTGCAGTCATGAATTATTGTGTTAAACGTTTTTTATTTTTTAGAATAAAATATGAACTTACCATTAATGCCTTTAAATGAATCGCCTATTTCACCTTTCAAACCTGGTAAACCAGCACGTCCTAAACAAGATATATACTGTAAAATGAGATCATTTAATATCAAGTAATATACCTTCACGGCCAGGTAGACCAGCAGTGCCGGGTAGACCTGGAAATCTAAAGATTAAATAAATTTAAATTTATATTTTATCTATAGTTTAATAAAAATTTTGTATTACCCAACATCTCCTGGAAGTCCTTTAGAACCATCTGAAAAAAAAATAAAAATGTTTTTTGTTTTGTTTTCTTCGTCTTATCTTTAATACATACATGTACCAGAATCTCCTGGTAGACCTTTAATACCCGGTAGACCAACTTCACCAGTTTCACCTAGAACATAATATTTTATTTGATATTTTTTGTTCTTCATTTGTATATACATACCCATTTCTCCTTTTTGACCTGGTTGACTACGTCCACCGCCAAGACCGGGTTCTCCAACATCGCCTGCATGAGATATCAAATGAAGTTTGTCAAATAAATCAAGTTAATTTTAAAACAAATATACCTGTAAGCCCTTTAGGACCAGGAAAACCAGGAAGTCCATTTACACCTGCGCCACCAGGAATACCGCCTAAAACAAAATATATGATCAGTATTAACTTGTAGAAAGATATTCGTATATACGTACGTTCACCAGGTACGCCAGGGCGACCTATTTTTAAAGAAAAAAAAAGATATTCATTAGTATAAAATTACTAAATATATATAAAGTAATACATACCTTTCATTCCAATCAAACCTGGGAAACCGTCAAGTCCATTGTCACCACCTGTTTCAATAAAATATATATTGTACAGAATAAAGATAAGAAAACAGAATGATATGCATACGTTCGCCTGGTTTGCCTTGAAAGCCAGGTAAACCATTTTGACCCGCTCGACCCTATTCATTAATATATAAAATAATCAATCTCAATCATCTCAAAAAAAAAACATACTGCATCACCCGGTAAACCACGATAACCAGCAAGGCCAGGATTACCTGGAGCTCCAGCACTTCCAGGAGCTAAATGATAATAAAAATTAATATGTATAAATATCAAACGTAAAAACTATTTACTTCCAGGTCGACCACGAACACCAGGCAAACCAGCGTCACCCCATAAACTAGGTGCAGAACCACCTAAAATAATTTTCATATATTTTGTTTTATTTAAATATTTTAAATATACCTCGATCTCCTTTAGGTCCTTTTGAACCTGCTTGTCCAGGAAGACCATTTAAGCCTTTAATTAAAAAAATATTTTAAAATTAAAAAACAATCTCATATATAGTTTATCTACCTGGGTTGCCTGATAAACCACGTGGGCCAGGTGCACCGCCTAAAAATGATAGATGATTTCAAATGAAGGTCAATAGATTCTATAGTATTTGCAACTTACGTTGTCCTGATAGACCAGGTAAACCACGTGGACCAGTAATACCTTTTGGACCTGCACTGCCAGGTGGTCCAGAAGTTGTTGCAATAGCAGTTTCACCTCGTTGACCCTATATTAAAATATTATAATATAGATAATATAAAAAAATATTTATCTATTCAATTTACTTTAGCTCCAGCTAGCCCAGGAAGACCAGCTTGTCCATTCATGCCAGGAAGACCAGGTCTAAAAATATGACATAAACTAGCATGAATGTATACAAATTAAATTGTATTACCGTCCATCAATTCCAGGTCGTCCATCCATACCCGGATAACCTATTTGAAATAATTAGCTAGATAAAAATACGAACTTCGGCTTGTTTTAATAATTTACCTTTGACACCATTTTCACCTAAACAAAAAATAATAATTATATCATTGATTTAATACAAATATATAATTAGATAAACAAACCTGGTAATCCAGGAAATCCAGGCCGACCATCTTCACCCTGAAAATGAAAATAGAAATATTTAAATCTTATCTGAATAAGATTAAAATAAATATCAATATTACCTTAGGACCAGGATAACCATTTGCACCTGGTATACCATCTCGTCCAGGTAATCCAGGAATACCTTAATTATATTTTAAATATTAATAAAAATATGTATGAAACATCTTATTTGACTACTTACCAGGTTGACCAGCAGAACTACAATAAAACAAAAAGAAATATAATAAAATTAAACATAGTAATATTAAATAGAAAATTTTACCCGCTATCACCCCGATATCCTCTAATGCCTGGTGGTCCTGGTGTAACCAGTAGCATTGGTGCATCTTCACCAGGTGGACCAGGCATACCAGGTCGTCCAGTTTTACCTTGTGGTCCACTTTCACCTTGTGGACCACGTTCTCCACGTGAAAATACTTGACCAGGTGGACCAGGTTGACCTTGTGGACCTACGAAATGAGCAAAATAAAATGTATAAATTGCAATGTTTTCTAAAACAAAACAGAAACGACAAGACTAAACATACCTTTAGGTCCTGAAACACCTGGAGTACCGTCTCGTCCAGCATCACCTGAGGAACCCTATATTTAAAAAACTATTATTTAGTAACATAAATTTCAATTATATAACATACTCGTGCACCAGGTGCACCTGGAATACCATCATAACTAAAATGTATAAGTATTAAAATATACGCATGAGATCTATCTCATAATATTCATACCCATCACGTCCATTTACGCCAGGTTCACCAACATCACCAAGATAACCTTTTCCTCCAGATTCACCAGGCATACCTCGACGACCTTTAATACCATCAACACCAATGAGTTCACCTGGTTCACCTTTACGTCCTCGTAAACCTGGATACCCATCTCGACCAGGAAGGCCCTATAATAATATTAAAAATTATTATTGATTTTTTTTTTATAAAACTCGATTCCTTACATTAGGTCCGGGTAAACCATCAGGACCAGGTGCTCCACTTGGTCCACCATCACCTTTTTCACCTAGATTAAATTATAAATTTGTCATTTTATATCCAAACAAAGTAATGTAATGTTTACCTCGAAATCCGGGTGCGCCATGTAACTAAAAATAAATAAAAATTATATTAATGAAATAATCAACATCATAAGATAAGTTGCTTACGCCTGGTCGTCCACGATAACCTTGAGTACCACGATCTCCTTGAAGACCAGAAACAGCCGGTGGACAAAATCCACAACCACCAGGTTCACCTTAAACGAGCAATAGATTGAAATCAATTCCATTCTAGTTTCTATACAATAACTTACCACCATCACCTTTTAATCCAGGAATACCTAAAATAATACAAATAGATTTACTCTGTGCTAGTAAAAGATCAAACTTCGATATATACCTGGAAAACCCGGTGCGCCAGGTGGTCCTGATCGACCTGGATATCTATAATAATCATATATTGAATAGAATTTAATCATAAAAAAATAGTCAAATATTCACCCTTGTGGACCCGGTGGACCATATCCTTAAAATACAATATATATGTAAATATATTATATCGATACAAGATTAAATATATATATATATCTTACCTTGATAACCTATAAAGCCTGGTTCAGCAGGTAGACCTTTTTAATAGAAAATATGTAAGTATTATATTTATATAAGAATATAATATCGTCTTTACCTGGTAGACCTGGTTCACCAACATCTCCTGATAGTCCTGGTAATCCGGGATCTAAAGAAATCCAACAAATTTATTTATTTATTTAACATTCATAAAATAGAAAATTTACATCCGGTGCGACCAGGAATACCATTGTTACCACGTGGTCCTACATATAGAAATATTTAATTTTTAAGACATAAAAAATAGAACAATAAATATACCATATGTTTCTTCACCAACAAATCCTTTTTCACCAATTCCACCTTTGTCTCCCGGCATGCCTAAAATAAATACATATTTATATACATATGTATAAAAAAATCAGTAAATTTAAAGATATTACCAGCAGGTCCAGGTGGGCCAGATCTACCAGGTAGTCCTAAACATAGATAAAATATAATTTCAATAAAGATAATAAGTAATTTATTACATACCATCTAAGCCTCGATCTCCTTTTTCTGCATCAGCTGTTTCTCCCATAGGGCCAGGTCTACCAGGTGAACCATAATCACCCCGGTCACCTTTAATACCTTCTCGACCTATGAGATATTAAGTAATATTGTATTTATAGCTCATAATTATTCGATTATTTACCAGGAAAACCAGGAGATCCAGGATAACCATTTGGTCCTGCTTCACCTGTCATTCCCTAGAGAGAGAGAAAGAAAAAACTCATTTGTAATAATAAATATGCAATACATACAGGATAACCAGGTGGTCCAGGAAGTGGTCGAGATCGTCTGCTACCATAAGTCTACAACGGGCATAAAGTAAAAATTGAAGAAAAAACTAAAATTTTTATTATATACATTTGGACCAGCTGGACCATGGTCACCACGTTGACCTTTGGAACCAGGATATCCATTTTGGCCAGGGTCTACAATAAAAATAAAAAATATATTATTTTCAAAGTCATTGTGATATTCATTCACTTACCACCAGGGAAACCATCACTTCCAGGTGGGCCTGGTGGTCCTATAGTAAAATAAAAAAAATAGTTAGAATACATTTAAATAATGAAGAGAATACCAACCGGATGCGCCTTTGATACCATATGGACCAGCAGGACCTTCTTTACCCAGTTTACCCTTTTTAGAATATAGATAAATATATAAATTATTTTCTTTCTTATTCATTTACTTGTGATCCAGGTGAGCCAATATCACCTTTTTCTCCTTTAGATCCTTGTAAACCATCAATACCCTATTCGAATAAAACATTAATTTTATTTAGAAACTAATAAAACAAAAAAAAAATATCCGTACCAGATAACCAGGTTGACCACGGTCTCCTCTATAACCACGATCACCATCTGGACCACGTAGTCCTGGTGGTCCATTGACATTTGTAATACCTATTAAAAGAATATATATTTTATGTACATCTTTCCCTTTAAATTCTCTGATCAATAATATAAATTTCAAGATTAATTCGAACTAACTAATAATTGTATATCCTTAACAATATCTAAATATATTTTAATATAAAATATATGTGTACCTCGTAAACGACCATATGAAACTGTATCGACTGGTGTAGGAGCATTGTCACCTTAATAAAAAGAAAAAAATACATGTACATATAGAATTTCTTCTTTCTACTATATTCTTCTCATACCTGGTTCACCTCGTTGACCTTAGAAAGAAAAGTAAAAATTACATTGAAATATTCTTCTATTTCAAAATGTCATTTATTTTTACCTTTGTTACCGTAACTTGTTGGTCCATCGGGACCTGGCAAACCGGGATCTCCTCTTGGTCCTGGTAAGCCCTACGATAAAAAAGAAAAACTTTAAAATATATAAAAAAAAGTCACATGATACGTACATTTGGTCCTGGTGTTCCTGATGAGCCTGATAAACCTGGTGCACCGGGTGGACCAGGCCAGCCCTATGAATAAAATGTTTATAATATGATATTCTAATGAAATCTCTTCTATATTTCAACTTACGGGAACACCTGGACGGCCAGCTGGACCAGGATCACCACGTGGTCCTGATACAATACCGTTAAGGCCTGTTGCATCACCTGGTTCACCCTAATTTATATAAGAATAATAATTAATAATCAACTAAGTAATACAGATTAGAAAGAAGAACAAAACTAACTTGTTCACCAATTCGACCTGGTGTACCAGCTGCACCCGGTAAGCCATCTAATCCCATACGGCCATCTTCACCGGCTTCACCCTATAATATGATCATATATTTCATTTCCACAAATAAATTATTTAATAATCATCTTTTACATAATGTTTATTTTTTTGTTAATTACAAAAATTATTCTTATTCTTATTATCAAAGAGTATTTCATAACAATATGGATATTCTTTATTAATTTTTTTTGTTTATTGTTTAAATAAGATTTTTCTTATATTATTCTCTTGAGAACGATTGGCAACTGTGCACATTTTGCTCTTTCTGTATATTCATATTCATACTAAAGGTTACAAGATATATAATCAATTTATCTGACCAACAGACACTTCAAAGTTGGACACTGACAGATATAATATACCCAATTGTATAGTGTTATCCATATCACCCATAATCTTCTCTATTACACACATATATATATATATACATCTATAAGAATATGCCTCAGTTACGAAAAAAACCTCAGGGTATTGATTAAATTAATCTTTAGTTATGACGACAGGATAAGACAGACACATATCGATAGACCTTGATCTATGACTAAATATTGATGATTTCCATTTATAGTCTCTGTCACGTACAATGACAAGCATTTTATGATATTCCGTAAAATTATTAATTATAAACAAAGAAAAAAAAAATCAAAGATCATCACGTTAATGTATGATCGATTAGTTCATATATATATATAAAATGTGAATATGAATGATCATATGGATCAATTACATTTTGTTGCACTAGACAATTCTTCTTTTATTATTTGTTTTATTACTTTGTTCCAGAAGATTTGTTAATCATACTGATTATCATTTCTATCTATCGCTTACGTTGAATCTACTTGAATATTGCTTGACTATTTATTACACAACGATATTACGTCATCTAAACATATCTATGTATACATATATACACTCTCGCTTTCTATCGTTCTTCTTAGTAGGATAAACGTATCGCTAGCAAGGAAAATTCTCTTTATATATATATGTTAGCATACCATAAAAAGCACTCATCACTGAAACTGTTTACAACATGCATAAGCTTGTCGCAACATTAGTTGTCTATCTACACATTTTTCTTTTCTATTTATACATATATGCATTGAATAATATTATGTAAAGATATTTGCTAGTAGACACTAGTACTAATGATGACAGTTTCTATTTATATATGTACGTATATATCTATAAATATATATACATGACTCAGAAGTCAAAGACTTGTTACAGCTGCTATATATGACCTCAGTTTCTATAAATATCTGTTTAGTTATTTATATAGATATATTTATATGCCAATCATAGTACTAAAGTACAATACAAGAATCAGACCACCAAGGTCATATAGATAATAGAAGGATAATATAGGAAGACAAGAAAAACGAAGTAATTATTTATATAATCATGATTTTCTGTCATTTTTTATTTATCCATATCAAGAAGAAAAAAGAAACCAAGGACTAGTGTACTGTGATAAACTTAGATAATTAGATCGTTGGGGTCGTCTGACTATGAAATATGGTTAATTCCATGCCGATAGGGAATCTTCGGATAAAAACCAGTGACAGACAGGAGTAATTATGATTTTCATTTATCCTTACGTCAGACATTCGGTATCAAGGATATATGATTGACTTTTCTCATTTATCTATAGAAGAAGAATAAGAAGAAAAAAGAAGGAAAAGAAGAATGTATATTTTTTTTCTCATGTGATAACAGTTCATATGTACTGGCCTTGGTTTATTTGTGGTCAAAGCTTATCTCATTAGAATGTTGGAGAAGAGATGAGAAGAAGAAAATGTAAACCATATTGTGTTATATACAGTAAACACATATACAGGGACATTTGATCTATTACATCGTTCATTTTTTTTTTCTATACCTTGCTTCCATTACAGCCTGGTACACCAGGAATACCACGTGGACCTATAGCACCAGATTGTCCAGGAAAACCATTTTGACCATCAATAGGCAATAATCCATCATCGCCCTATAAATTGAAAGAAGAGAAAAGAAAAGAAAGCAATACATAATCACAATGATTGATTATAACATACTCGTTCTCCTTTGTTACCATACTGACCACGATCACCTTTTTCACCAGAAAGACCTAGACTACCTGCTCGTCCTACTGGACCTTTTACACCACGATCACCTGGTATACCTGGAAAACCCTGTGGACCTAAGAGAAAAAATGATTTGATATCTCATTTGCATTGAACATTAAAGAAAAAAAAAATAATGAACTTACCAGTAATACCCATAGCACCCTTTCCAGGACATTGACAATCTCGTCGTGGACCACAACCTTTACATTCCGAACCTTGAATATATGTTTCATCAGGATCATTCGGTGGAGATTGTCTTGGTGGAGGTTGAGGAGGTTGCGGATATCGTTGTCGTGTGTCATAAGGATATTGATTATATTGCCTTTTTACTCTAACATTTGTTACATTATCATCATTTTTAGCCTATATATATACAAAAAAATTTAAATAAGAATCAGTCTATTAAATAAAACTCGATTCTTTTGTTTATGATACTTACTGTACGAGTTTCACTTCGAGTAAGAATGGACAAAAATAAAAAAAGACTAATGATGAATAGCCTCAAAAAAGAAGCCATGGCGCGTGTGCGTAGACAAACACGACACACGAAACTCAACAATCAATCGAAAATCTACAAAAGAAAAAGCATGTCAACATAATTTAAAAAACAAATGAGAACAATTTCTTTCTCTTCTTCTTCTTTTTTGTTTGTATATTTAAAATAATGCTATCTTAACTAAAAAAAAAACTGTAATTAAAAAATAAACAAAAGAAAAAAAAAATTTATCTATCTGTTTTATTTTTATCTCTTACTCAATATGTTTTTGACAAGTTTATATAAAACATGTTCAATTCTTCAATAGTAGATAACGATAGCAGTTGTAATGGACTTCAGTTTGTCCGAAAAAAACTAATTCGAGCTGTTACAACAAGTCTTTTTTTCTGTTCCCTCTCATATTCTTCTCTCTATATTTTTTTCTCTGCCTTTTTGAGAGAAAAAGCAAATGTATTGTAGGAAAACTCAACGATAATGGTTGTGGTAGCAAATTACGCAGGACGTATGTGTTCATATGTAAGAGAAGAAAATGTCTTATGTATATATATATATATATATATGTATGTAATATTATGTATGTTATCAGTCTCACTACTATAGAGAAGCAACAAGGCAGAGTCGATATTCATCTTTTACTGAGAGGGAATAGAACAAAATCCGCATTCTTCTGGTTGGTAGATTTGAGTGTCATCTCTCTTCTCTTACTCTCTCTCTCTCTCTCTCTCTCCTCTCTTTTTCTATGATTGCGGTAAGACGATTGATATTATTGTACCAAAGAAAAAAAACTAGTCCAATTTCTACGACATTGGCACTTTTTTTCTGCGCTTCTTCGCATTCGATCTTCACTCGTCTATTTCAGATCAAACGTCAACGACGATCTTAGTACAATTATTGTAGCCGTCCGTCGCCGCACGATCGCGCGTGACTATAGACAGGCCATTGAAAAACATGCAACGAGCAATAACAAATTCAAAATCGTCCCGTTTACGGACTATAAGGTAAAGTATTTAACTTTCTTATTTAATGTTTGAATCAACAATGAAGAATAAAAGAAAGAAGAAATGAAAAGATAGAAAGAGTACTCAATATTTTTTTTATACAAACGGTTATGCGAACAATTTTTTTTTTTCATTCCAATTGATCTATAACGTCCGTCGATCTCTACATGCATATATGTATACTTGTATATGTATGTATATGCGTGTGAGAAAGAGGAGAGCTGCATATGAAAAGACTCTCCATTATTCACTACCAGTTCGCCTTTCCTTCTCCTTCATTTATAGATCATTCGTAAGAGTTTTTCGTTTCTGTTCATCTCTTATATACACACACACACACATGTCGTTACATAAACTGAATAAAAGCGATAGGCATGCGACGTCGCTCGTTGTTGTTACATACCTATGAACAATTTTTTTTCTTCATATTTTCTGTTAATAAACAAAAAGCAGAAATATCTTTCATTTATTCTTTCGTCTTCTCTCTATGTTTCTCACCGCATGATATTACTACCAACACCAATAGTGAGTTATATGTATGTATATTTTATCAAAGAACTCGTTTACACATATACTTTTTTTTATATGAAGCATCTATACATATATATATTTTACACATATTTATATACCGTAAATTAATGAAATCGAAGAAGAAGTAATAAAAAAAAAGAACAGTTCATTTTTTTTCTCCTTCTTCTCCTAGTTTTCACGACAAAAAAAAAGAACTAATATTATGAATAATAACAGTACAAAAGAAACTTTCTGTTTGAAGTCATCGTGCCATTTACTATTATCAGATATCGAAAATGTACTTTTGTACTTTTTGCGGTTATAGTACTACGTAGTAATATCGTAGTCATTTGTCCTCGTCAATTCTCCTCCTTGGCTTTTTGCTAATAGAATATTAAGATCATATAATAATTCTTTGGCTTATCTATTTTCTCCTTTCTTTCATTTCCTTACGCGTTCATCGTTCTCTATTATTCTATCACTGTCTTGTACATACATTACGTTACTAGTTTTTCTTCTTCTTCTTCTTCCTCTTTTCTGTACAATATTCGAGAATTATTAATTATCGCACTACGATGGCAACTACCAGTAGTGCTAAGGCCGTTTATATCCAACGTTGATGTCGATGAGTACTAAAAGATAGCAAAATAAAACAGAAGGACTCTATCATTGATACAATCCATAGTAAACAACCTGTCGTCATTGTCATCGAATCAAACAACGATCGACATTTAAAATATAAAAAAAAGATAGATTAAGAAAATACTATTATATACATTTCTCTTTATTAATTAATCCGTATGCCAAATGTTTACAAGAATAAACCTTCATAGACTTAATACAAAATGGTTATATATTCGTATCATTAAGTAAGTAGTTTGATCATCTATATTTTCTTTGACCACTAGTCAATTTCTTTTCAAAACAATATAAGAAGAAAGAGACAATATCATTCATCATATTATTCTAGTTGCATATTCTCATACATACATACATAAATAATACATCAGTTTGTTTATTTACCTAACAGCTATTATCAATTTCTGTTCTTCTTTTTTTTTTGTATAAGAGAAGGAAGGGTAGTGGTAATCGTAATACCCTGTACTACCTTGAAGATACACATATTCTCTTTTTCTCATAAAGTTCAACTAAAAGAACAATGTTCTAAGAATGATAATAGACAAACTAAATGTATGTAATGCGTAATATCACCATTGTCTTTCTTTACACATGATCTGATAATGTGTACAAACATACATACATGCATAGTCGTTCATCAGGTTTTATTTAAACAAGAGACTATGCCAATATGATGCAACTACAAGAAAGAAAACCGAGAATTTTTTTTTTCGATCTTTTTACCTTGAACTAAATGTTTACTTTTTCATACTCTCTCTCTTATTGTCAAGAGATTGTACATTATGTACTAAAACATCAATGTTATAGTCATCTAGCTGATTCAATTTTCAGTTATTCTTTTCACTTATCTTTATTTAATTGACAATCGATGAGCACTTCATTTTTTTTTTTACATCTATATTGAATTTACATGACACATGTATAAACGCGCGCGCGCGTATGTGTTATATCAAACTAAATTTAAATTGAAGTGAAAAATGATGATAAGAATTGTACACTCATATTGTGTGAAGTGAAAAGCAAAAGCAAAAAAAAAAACGAGTAAATTTTATGATTGTCCATTGATCTTCTACATCTTTAGTCTCGTAAAAAATGATATCTATCTCTTATTCTCGAAATACATATATTTATGTAATAAGTGACAATTTTGACAAGCTATTTACCAATATTCACAATAATGAGTAGGCAATCGGTCTTATTTCTATCTCTGATCAATGGAAATGATCAGAGATTTGATAAGCTCGAGGACATCAATAAAGAATATATGTGAATGTATATTGATGTACATATGGATGAGATAGATCAACTGGATTACATCATCCTATCGTTATACATTTTTTTTCTTCATTTGCAATCTATCGATATATATACAATGTAGTTTTTATATGATAATCAGATAAATAACTATTAATTTTTTTATTTATTTTTCTTTTATTTAGGTTAAATTATGCTTCCATTTTATTCATACTTATCCTAACCATTTTTATTGAAACAAGCAATGCGCAACAAAGAGTATGTATTGATATGTTTTTAGTTACACGTTTATATTTTCACGTGATTTTTTTTGTGATGCAATCAAATATATATATAGAACCTAGTAGTGGCGATAATAAACAGGCAACTACTGTGAATAAACAGTTCAGACATATTTTCTATCTCCATGAGTTCACGAAAGGCGCTTGTATATATATGTTTGAGTCAATTTAACGGTGATGGTGATGATTGAGTGACTTGCCTCGTCATTATCGATACTAATTATTTTGTCATTCTCTATTACGGAGTGAAAAAGAACAACGGGAGAGCAAATGCCGTACTATGATGAACAGACAAGAAGAAGAAGAAGAAGAAGAAGACAATACTACTCCTCTGAGACATATGTGCATATGATATAATAAATAGTTTACGGGTAAATTAAGGGGAAGAGAATAAACTCAATGAATATACATCTATATACAAATATGATTGTTGTTTTATCTATCTTCTAGTACAACGATTCCAATACAGTAACACCACCACCAGGCTATGGATTTGCACCAGGCTATGGTTCATCCCAATATCAACCAAGAAATGTCAAAACCAGCGGTGATTGCACTAATTGTAATCAACCATGTTTTTGTATAGCACAAAAAGGAGATCAGGTAAAATTTCCTTAGATAAAATCAAGGAGAGTAATCATCTTCTATAATATAATTAATTAATTTAGGGTCCAGCTGGTCCAATGGGTCCTGCAGGTGCTCGTGGAACGGATGGTGTTCCTGGTCCCGAAGGTAATTTATTTATTTTTGTATTGTAATTTATATTATAGGTATTTTTTATTTAATTATTAGGACCTGAGGGTATGAAAGGAGAAAAAGGTGATCGGGGCTTACCAGGTCTACCTGGTCAAAAAGGTGACAGAGTAAGTATTTAATTTATATGTAAATTCTTCTTTATTCTATTCATTATTATTCTTTTTAATAAATAGGGTCGCTCCGGTGAACCAGGAATGCCAGGTATATATTAATTTGATATTTCTTTCATGTATATACATATACAAATATGTTTTTTATTTAGGCCATCCCGGTTTACCTGGTCTTCCAGGTCCAAGAGTAAGTTATTCATTCGTTTTTATTTGATTTACAATAAAATTTTGTTTTTATTTTTATTTTAGGGACCCGAAGGTAAATGATCAATATGTAAGAGAAAGATAAACAGAATGAACGATTTATTTTTTTCAGGTTTACCTGGTCGTGATGGTTGTAATGGAACAAGAGTAAGTAATAAGCAAAGAATATGCTATTTAAATTGATAATTTTTTTCTATTTATTTAGGGAGATGCTGGTCGACCAGGATATAATGGACAGGTAAATTATAATTAGATTTATTAAGATTTGAAATAATGAATTTCAATTATTTATTCTAGCCCGGTCGTCCCGGTGAACCTGGTGTGTAACGATAAACAAAAAAAATAATGTTCTTTTTTTCATTGTATAATTTTTTTTTCTATCATTTAGGTCTACCGGGACAAAGAGGGCTGAAAGGTATTGAAAGATTATCTTAAATTCTAGTGTTTATTTATTATTATTATCTTATAGGTGAACCTGCACAAGCTTTACCTGGATTCAAAGGCGAAATTGTAAGTCTTTTTTTAAATAAAATTGAATAGTTATTTAAAATATATATATTTTTATTTTGTTTATAGGGAGAAATGGGACCTCCTGGTCTTCCTGGTGCTGCTGTAAATATTGATTTGGCTTTATAGTAGTTCTTTAAAAATCATTTTGTATTATTTTTCAGGGTCCTTCTGGCAATTCTGGCATACCAGGAACTCCAGGTACCGTTGGCTTTCCTGGACGTGAAGTGAGTTATATGATAATAAACAGATCATATTAATTATTATCTATTTGATTATTTTTCAAGGGTACAAAGGGCGATCGAGGTGACTCAGGTCGTCCAGGTATGTCGGAAATAGTATTGAATTGAAATAATAATAATTTTATAAAATCTGTTAGGTAACGCTGGAGTTGGACTTAGTGGTGAAAAAGGTCAAAAAGGAGAACCAGTATGTATGACTATTTTCCAAAAATATATATTTATGATTTATACTACATTAAGGGATCATCTGCTCCATATAATCCACCATCTATTGCGGAAATACAAGGTAACTACAGTTATGCTCCAATATCAATTCCTGGTGCTCCCGGTCAAAAGGTATATCGTTATAGAAAAAAAAGAAATACATATATTTAATCGATTTTTAATTTAAGGGTGCTATGGGACATAAAGGAGAACCTGGAGAGATTGGTTATCCAGGTGCACCTGGTTCTGCTGGACCACCAGGTTTAACCGGTGAGAAGGGTGTACCAGGTCCTGTTGGACCACGTGTAAGTACTTTTAGTAACTAACTTCTTTTCTTATTTTTGTTTGATTTTTTCAATAGGGTTCTACTGGAATGCCTGGTCAAGCTGGTTTTCCTGGACAAGCAGGGTAAATTCTTTTATTTTTAATTAAGATTTCTTTTTAATTAATAATAATATCTTTTCAGTGATCGCGGTAGCCCTGGTTATCCTGGACAACCAGTATGTCATCAACTATTCTAGAAATATAATATATAACGTCTTTTATTTAATTTATAGGGTAGTCCTGGAAGACCTGGTTCGAATGGATTAGCAGGAGAAAAAGGTTTGTTAACCTAATATTTATTGTCTTTTATATAGATAAAAAACTATACAATATTGCTTTTTAGGTGATCGTGGTTTTCCTGGTATGCCTGGCATGTGTTTACCTGTATGTATATTTTAAAAAAATATTTTATTGAAGTTCTATTCATAATTTTTAATAGGATTCACACGGTGATGCTTCTCCTGGACAAGCTGGACCAACAGTAAGTTTGAATGTCTATTGATATATATATGTATATACTTATCATATTTATTTTATAGGGACCTAAAGGAGAACGCGGTAAATAATTAAATGAAGTTTGTAAAAAAGAAAAGAAGGCAATTCTAAAATTTATTTAGGTCCACCCGGAGCACCTGGCTATCCAGGCCCATCAGTAAGTATATTTATATAAAATAAATAGTTCAGAATTAAACATCTCATTTATAGGGTGTCCCTGGATCTCAAGGTCCAAAAGGTGATCGTGGCTTCGATGGATTACCTGGTAGTCCTGGTCAACGTAAGTATTATATTATTTAAATACAATTATATTGATGTTTATTGTTATTTTTTAGCTGGTCGTGATGGTATAAAAGGAGATAAAGGAGATGGTGGACGACCTGGTATGAACTTACTTCACTATAATAAAGAGTCTTTTAATATATGTCTTTATTTTAGGTGATCCTGGAGCATCTGGATTCCCAGGCCCTCAAGGTTATCGTGGAGCCAAAGGTGAACCAGGTCCAAAAGGTAAGTTCAATAGTGAAGTTAGTTGTTTTTTACATTGAAATATTTTTATTTTATCAGGTGAACCTGGTCGCTCAATTCCTGGCCCACCTGGTATTGATGGTTATCCAGGTCAATCTGGTCTTCCTGGAACAAAAGGTAAATCAGTTGATAAAAAAAATTAAATATCTATCTATTATCATAGGTGACCGTGGTCTTCGTGGTCTTCCTGGTTTACCTGGTAATTCAACTGCTGGTGCTGGTTTACCTGGTCCTCAAGGACGTATGTATTCTTTTAGTTAATTCTATTTTTTTTACGAACTTCTATTGAATTATTCAGCTGTTGGTCCTCCTGGTACATCTGGTGCACCGGGCTTTCAAGGTATTGCTGGTATGAAAGGCTCTAAAGGAGATCGAGGTTAGTATATTTTATAAAAAAAAATTAAAAAGAAAGATTCATCTTTTAAAAATATTACAATTAGGTCTTGAAGGTGTATGTGGTGCTCGTGATGGTTTAAAAGGTAGCAAAGGTGAACCAGGCTTTCCAGGAGAATCAGGTAAATAAATAAAAAAAAAACAAATCCTATGACAATAATATATTCTACAATATAATATTCATTAAGGCACACCTGGTCAACGTGGTACATCAGGAGAAAAAGGTGATCGAGGTGATGTCGGTCCACAAGGTTATCCTGGTAATGTTGGTCCAGCTGGTTTACCCGTAAGATTTAAAAAAAAATTTCTTTATGAATTATAAAAATTATTGGTTTCATTTACATTGAATAGGGTCGTAATGGTAACGATGGTACTCCAGGCGAAAAAGGAGATAGAGTATGTGTAATAAATATTCTATCAATTGTAGTAATATAAATGATTTCTAGGGAGAACCAGCTCGTGCTCCAACAGTACAGGGAATGTCTGGAGAAAAAGGAACACCAGGTTAGAATATTAGTTTTTATTATAAATCTTTTCAAATAATTTGTTTTTTTTAAATAGGACTTCCCGGTTTGAAAGGTGATCGTGGAGAAAAAGGTAAAACATGATTCATTATTTATTTATTGATATCGTACATTCTCCTCTCTTCATAGGTGCACCGGGTTACAGTGGTCGAGATGGTCAACCAGGTGCAATGGGAATAGCGGGATCAAAAGTAAATCATTTTCACATTAAATTTTAATAAAAAAACTGATTATTTTCTCTTTTGTTTTTCTTTAGGGTGATTCTGGCTATCCAGGACAACCAGGCCCACCAGGTAGCCCAGGTCCAATGGGTGATATTGGTCCACCAGGTGCTACATTGCCAGGTGAACGAGGTGAAAAGGGTATTCCAGGTCCTGTTGGTAAGTTTATTTTAACTTTTCCATACTTCTGTTCTATCATTTATTTTTACATAGGTATTCCTGGTCCACACGGTTCGCCCGGTGCGAAAGGAGAACCAGGTATATTTATATAAATATTTAGATAATAAAAAATTCATTGAAATTTTTCTTTATTATTCAGGCCGAGCTGCACCACAAGGAATCTCATCAATGCCAGGTCCACAGGGAGAAAAAGGTGATCGTGGATTAGCAGGTATTTCAGGAACTCCAGGACTTCAAGTAAGATATAATTGTTATGAATCATTCATTGTTTTTTAATCACATTATTAGGGTCCAAATGGTTTACCAGGATTACCGGGAACACCTGGTCTTAAAGGAGAAGCAGGTCTACCAGGAATGCCTGGCCTTCCAGGACCAAAAGGCATTACAGGTATGTGAAAACTTGAATTTTATTTTAAAAACAATTATCTATTCTATCTTATTTATTTTCTTTAGGTTATCGTGGAGAACCAGGTGTGTTCTTAGCTTTTAATCTTAACATATCACTAAAACTAAGTACCATTTATTTCATATAGGCATTGTCGGTCGTGATGGAACACCAGGTCTTCCAGGTTCTAAAGGATTTGGTAAGCATTCTTACATATAACTAAGATCATTTTTCTATTTTCCATCGTTGTTTTTTTCAGATGGAGCACCAGGTTTACCAGGTCGTCCAGGTATGTTTTCACAAGAAATAGATGGATCCTATATCAATAAATGAACTTATTTTTTTGCAGGAGACAAAGGTGAACCAGGACTTCCAGGTCCAGGCTTTCCAGGTAAAAAAATTATTCTTTTTACCTACCAAATACTAAACTTATGAATATTATCATAGGTATCCCTGGTCCTGTTGGTCCTTCTGGTGATCGTGGATTTCCAGGTATGATTTTAATCTTATGCAAAAAAATAAAAGAGATTGAACTAAACCTTCTATTATTCTAGGCTTACCTGGTCCACCTGGCGAGATTGGAATATCAGGATTAAAAGGTACATCATTTATTAGAAAATAATATTATCTAAATTCTTTTCGATTTATAGGAGACTCTGGTTTACCTGGTGTCAATGGTCTACCAGGACCAATTGGTATGAAAGGGTATGTAGGGAAAAAATAAAATTGTCACTTGTTTCTTACTTTTGACATTTATAGTGATCGTGGAGAACCGGGTCTTGGTGGAGAAAAAGGTGATCGAGGTAAAACAAATACTGAAATATTTCTAAGCTGATTATTTAAAATATCTTTTTTCTAATCTAGGACAACCAGGTACACCCGGTATTGATGGTAAGTTTTTATTTGACTTAACATTTTGATTAAAGTAATCATTATTTTTCTTTTTTTTGTTGTTTAGGCTTGCCAGGTATAATACATTAATATTTTGTGAGTAAAATACCATCTTCTTTCTTCGTATTTAAAGGACTTCCAGGACCAATTGGCCCACCAGGTCCCCCAGGTCTAGCTGGAGAAAAAGGTTCTAGTGGATTACCGTAAGTTTATTTGATCTGAAATTATTAATACTATTTTTGCATATAAATTTCAGTGGACCTAATGGTCAACCAGGTTTACCAGGCTTTCCAGGAATGAAAGGTGAACGTGGCTTAAATGGTGGTCCAGGATTGAACGGAGCACCTGGTTTACCAGGTGAAAAAGGTGTTCCGGGTTTTCCAGGCACATCAGGACCAAATGGATTACCAGGCCTTCCGGTATATTGAGAAAGTTATTTAGAAAGCTTTAATTTAGCTTTGTTTTTTCTTAACAGGGTACTTCAGGAACAAAAGGAGATCGAGGTATAACTATTATTTTGTCATAACAATGAATTATATGATTTTTTTGTTCAATTAAGGTCTCGCTGGCTTACCAGGACAAGCATGTACTTCATGTATTCCAGGTCAACGAGGAGATCGAGGTTTATCAGGCAATCCTGGCCTTCCAGGTCAAAAAGGAGAACCAGTAAGTACAAAAATATTAATAAAATTATATATTCATATCTATATGATATATTAAATAGGGTAGTGCAGCTGCACGTGGACCAGCAGGCGAACGGTAAAATAAAATATTATTGCATTAGTTTTATTTACTTTAACTTTCTCATTCTTAGTGGTCCACCAGGCCTTCCAGGCGCACCAGGTCTTCCAGGACTTCCGGGTAAAGATGGATTACCGGGTCTTCCAGGTGCTAAAGGAGAACGTGCTATTGGTCAAACTGGTATGAATAATATTAATTTCATTTGATTACAATAAACTTTATTATTTGATATAGGTATCAAAGGAGCTATTGGTGAACCAGGCTTTCCAGGACCAGCTGGTATTCCAGGAACACCTGGTGAACGTGGATTCCCCGGTAGTAATGGTAAGAAGAAATAGATTTTTATATTATTTCATTATTTGTTTTCTCTACTGTAGGACTTCCTGGTACACCGGGTGAACGAGTAAATAAAAGAAAATTCTATTTTAAAAACTTAAAATTTCATCTATTTTCTTTCTATAGGGTTTACCTGGACCTAGTGGATTACCAGGCGCACCTGGACTACCTGGTATTGCTGGACAAAAAGGTAGTTTATTTTGGAAGGAATATATAAAGAATACATGATTTCATTTTTTTTCTCTCAGGTGATAATGGATATAGTGGATTACCAGGACCTAAAGGAGAAGCAGGCCCAGCAGGTAAAAATCTAACATTTAATCTTGATTGTAATCAGAATTATATAATATTTTTTATTAGGCTTAAATGGACCACCAGGCATGAATGGTAAAATAATCACTACAATAAATTTTCCTTTCTAATAAAAACATTATTTCAGGTATTCCGGGAACCAAAGGTGACACAGGTTTACCAGGTCGAGATGGTGGTGAAGGTTTTCCAGGTGCTAAAGGAGATCGTGGTCTTAATGGATATCCAGGTTTGTTTATTCTATTTTTATTAAATTCACTAATACATATTTTTTTATGCTCTTATAGGTGTAGCAGGAGCTAAAGGTGCTGCAGGTGTACCAGGTATATAATTCTATTTAAAATTAAATATGAATATATATATGTATTTTTAATTGAATTTTTAATAGGTTTACCAGGTCCTTCCGGACTTCCAGGTGCCCCAGGACCTGCAGGCTTAAATGGTGCTTCAGGACAAAAAGGTCTGTACTTATTTTTAAGATGAATCATGATATGATTAAATTATTTTCTTATATTATTTAGGAGACGCTGGAATACCAGGTTTACCAGGTTCTAATGGTAAAGTTTAGAATTTTTTATGTAATATTTCTTTTCAACAAATGTTTTTATAGGACCACCGGGATTGAATGGAGCACCTGGTCTTCCTGGAGATGCTGGTATGTGTATTTGATATATAGGAAAAATAAGTTTTCCCATGATTTCATTTTTTATTACAGGCTTACCAGGTTTATCAGGTCAAAAAGGTGACCCAGGTAAATAGAAAATAAAATGTTTTGTTAAAATAAATATGTAAATATTTGAAATTTAGGTTATGCTACACCGGGAATGAAAGGTGAACCAGGATCAAGTGGTCGCGATGGTAAGAAATTCAATAAGAATCGAATAGAATGATCTTTTTATTTATTTCTTTATTTATATTAAATAGGTTTACCAGGTCTTCCAGGAGAGAAAGGGTAGGATAGTCTTCAGTAAATAATAAACATAAAATTTATATATATTTTCCTCTTCTTATTAGAAATCCAGGTTATGTTGGTTCACCTGGTAAACCAGGTCGAGATTGTGATGTACCTATTCCTGGACAAGTATGTTTATAAAAATAAATAAAATTATACTGAAAACTATGGTTTTTTTCTCGTGTTATTTTAGAAAGGTGATGCAGGTCTTTCAGGCCTTCCTGGCGCTCCAGGTTTACAAGGTAGATAAATATTTTCTTCTTTGTGTGTTTTTTAATTAATTTTGCATTGAATTAATAGGTCCACCTGGTTCAATGGGTAAAGATGGTTAGTATAAAATTTAATTCAATCTTTTATATAAAGCCTATATTTATTACTGTTTAGGTCTTCCTGGTACTGCTGGTTTACCAGGTATGCCTGGCGCTAAAGGTCGTGATGGATTACCAGGTAACAATGGTTTACCAGGTCTTCCAGGTATGTTTATAACTGATAGAATAAAATAAGAAATTCAATCTATATCTTATAGGTGATCGTGGCTTTGCTGGAATGCCAGGTTTGTCAATCTTGACTTTCTATTTTTGATATATGTATTTTATTCAATTTTAATATTTAAAGGACAACCAGGTTTACCTGGAGAGAGAGGTAAATGACTTTTCTAGAAAATAAAGTTTATTAATCGATTTTATTTTGTATTTCAGGAAATAATGGATTCCCAGGCAATCCAGGTATATTTACATATAATATTTTCAATGAATCTACATTATTTTTTTGCTTTAAGGACTTCCCGGACAAAAAGGAGATCGTGGTCTTGATGGTCGACCTGGTGCTCCCGGATTATCTGGTAAATATTTCTTTAAAAACTCAGATATATTGTAATCTTTAAATAAATAGGTGCACCTGGTCTAAAAGGCGATTGTATTCAACCACAAGCAGTTGTTAGTCGTCCCGGTCTCAAAGGAGAACCAGGTCTACCAGGATTGTCAGGTAATAAATTCGACTTTTAAATATTATTCTTTTTTCATATATCTTTCAATGATTATTAATAGGTTTACCCGGACTTCAAGGACCAGCAGGTAAGTTCAGAAGTCATATTATTCTAAATATATTATAATTATATATTTAAAGGTCCACCTGGTTCACGAGGAGAAAATGGTCCACCAGGACAACCCGGTCAACCAGGCTTACCAGGTTATGTTGGACCAAAAGGAGAACGTGTAAGTATATTTAACAAAAAACAAAATTTCCAAATGTATACATGTTCATGATAATCTAGGGTACACCAGGTCTCCCAGGTGTTAGTGGTATTGCTGGTCCACCAGGTAATGAATTTTTTAAACCATTGATAATAATAATTTTTTTTTATTTCATTATTAATTGTTAGGTGCTGGCGGTCCTCCTGGTCCAGCAGGTCCTGGTCTTCAACGAACTGGCTTTATGGTTGTACGTCATTCACAATCCGCACAAGTACCAGAATGTCCATCAGGCATGATTAAATTATGGGATGGTTATAGTTTACTTATGATGCAAGGCAATGATCATGGTTATCATCAAGATCTTGGTACTATATTTCTTTTCGAATATAAAATCAAATAATAAAATTCGTTTATTTTAGGCTCGGCTGGTTCATGTCTTCAGAAATTTTCTGCATTACCATATTTACGTTGTGATCATACAAATGTTTGTTATTATGGTCAAACAAATGATTTAACATATTATTTATCAACAACAGAACCAATGCCAATGATGCCTGTTCAACGTGAACAAATTCGACCATATATATCACGTTGTGCTGTATGTGAAGCACCAGCTAATGTTATGTCATTCCATAGTTTATCAATGACACCACCACCATGTCCAAATGGATGGAATATCCTATGGCAAGGTTATAGTTTTGTTATGGTATGTTGAAAATTATATTATATATGTTCTAACCTCGCTTGCCTTTTTCTTTTAGCATCTTGGTCGTGGTGCACAAGGCGGTGGTCAATCATTATCAAGTCCTGGTTCATGTCTGGAAGATTTTCGTGCAACACCATTTATTGAATGTTCAGGAACAGATGGTAATTGCATGTATTATGCAAATAAATTCAGCTATTGGATGACAGTTATTGATCAAAATAATCAATTTGAAGTTCCACGTCAAGAAACATTAAAATCGGGTAATCATAGAAATAAGATAAGTCGTTGTACGGTATGTTTGAAAACACAACAAAGTGGTACTGGACAAGGCGGTTATCAAAATGGGAATTATTATGTTGGACAAACATTAAAGAAACATTAATATAATTTTTTTTCTTTATTCTCATTTTAATAGTTTATCTTAATCATTTATACGTCCATTAGTCAGGCTTGTATTATGATTCGGGATACAAATAATAAACCAGTCATTGATCTATTTAGACGAAAAAAATGAACTATAGTTGTTCGTGGAAAATTCGATTGCTCGTTGTTTTCTATTTCTGTCATTTTGTTAACTGTCATATCATTCGTACAGGTTTTTTTGTCTTTTTCTAATTTTTATTACATTTTTCATTTATTTTTTTCTTGTGCTGTTTTCTTGGTCTTTTACACACAACATGTAAACATCATAAACAAACACACAAACATATGAATATTGAAGTTAACAGTGGATGCTTTATTAGTTTTGTACGTTTGTGTAAAGACTTGTTATTATCGTTTTTTCTTGTCTTGATTAATCTCCTTTCTTTTCATTTTGTTTTTACTCTGCTGTCAGTCAGCTCATAGTGTTAGAGTGAGCGTGTGAAAGATATACGTGTGTTTGATTTTGGAGTTTTTTTTTCAATAATAAATATCATGCAGTATTATGAAGAACAATTTTGTGAAATGACCTCTTTTTAATGTATTCTATCAATAGGATTAAGAAGCAAATATTGATTATAGCGAAGATTAGATTTCATAACACAAGTTACATTTTAGTCGTAAAAAGAATAAGAATAATTGAGAGGAATATGTTATAGGAGACATAATGCTAGAGAAGAGAAATGTAAAAATCTAACATATTCGAAAATATACATCTCAAGTGATATCTAATTAATGTAAGTATGCTCTCTTATACCAAAATATGATTTAGTCTTAAAAATAAAAATTCTTCATTTTGAAAATGACGTCCTTTGTTTCAAACATAATATTATGTTAAAACTCATTGATTATCATCAAATAGATGAAGAGCGCCCCTTACAGATCTTGTTTTCTATTCGTGTAGTTGTGAGTATATGCAACGATAACGACAGCACGTAGATCAATATGTGTTTTAGCTTCTTCCTGCATATGTCATAGCAAAACAGAAAACATTCACAATGAATACTCATATTGAGTATATATGACGACAGACATCCTTTTACTCAAAATACTTTTAAAAAAAACCTTTTACAAAATCAAGATTTTTTATTATTCATATCGTGTGTATGCATGAATACTCTGAAGAAAATATGATGTGGAACCTGGTAAATAATTATATAGATACTTCTTTCTTTTTACCTTTACGATGAAAACAAGACAAATGAGAAAATACATATATAATCGCGTAAAAATTTCTTTTAGATTTTATTTCTTTACATAAAAATCAGCTAGATTATGTCAGCAAAAGGATCTGATCCTGCTCATATTGAAAAGGATGAATTATTTGAAGTTGCAACTAATTTTTGGAATATCCGAGTTAGTTTTAAAATGCTTGCTGGTTTAGTTGATCTTGGTTCTCATATGTCATTGATTCGATTAAATAATGGAAATTTTCTTGTTATTGATACAGTTATTTTAACAGATCATACACGAGCTGAGATTAATCGTTTGACAGATAATGGAGCAAAAATTGAAGCTGTTATTGGTGTACATCCATTTCATACATTAGCATTTCCTGCATTTTATGAAGCATATCCAAATGCAAAATATTATGGTACACCAAGACATATAAGACGACTTACAACGATACCATGGGCTGGTTCACTTGATGATTGTAATATAAGAAAAAAATGGGAACCTGAAATTGAAATGAGAATACCGGCTGGTATAGATTTTCAATTTAATATTTTGTAAAAAAAATGAAATTTTCTATTATATCTAGGTGCGGAATTTGTTAATCCATTACCTGAATCAAGTAATCATTTTGTAAGTGTTTTTGTATTTCATCGACCATCACGTACATTACATGTTGATGATACAATTATTTATGGAGATCATCCAGGTTTTCTACTTAAATTAACCGGTTTTAAACATGGTACAATGGCTTTTCAACCATCAATAAAAGGTGCTGGATTATATCCAACAGCTGAAGCACCGTTTGAATTTCGTGATTGGATGAAAACATTGTTAAATGATTGGCCTTTTGATAATATTTGTTGTGCACATAGTGGAATTAAAATTGGTGGAGCACATGAACAAGTTATTGAATTAGTTAATACAGCTGACGCATTATTTAATAAATTAAGTGAAAAGAATCGAAAGAAAAATCCAAATAGTGAAATACCAGCTGGAAATCATCCAAATATGAATGTTAGTGGAGATGAATGTGGTTAAAAACCCGTTATTATTAATCTAACTCATGGAAATATATATATAACTTATATAGAATCCTTATTTTTTATTTAATCACACTAAATAAATTTCATGATTGTGACTAAAGACAATTTATTCATAGATTTTATTTTGAAAAATACAATGTAGATCTTTCAATATCTACCAATGCAATATATGATGGTTATATTTCGATCTATTGTTGAAAATTGAAATATACAGACATGACAAATTTCTATCAGTTTAAGTGGTGAATGATCTAAACTTGAGATACAACTTGTTCAACATATAACATACAAACGAAAGTTTCTATTAAAGTTCAAAAGGTTTCCTGAAGCATTTCATTACAAAATAGACTTTAAATATCCTCCTAATGGTAGTGATAATGTACGAATACTAACTACAGAGCGATGGGCTTACTACATACACAGACTGAATTCTTGATTACATTACTATCGTGACATTTATGATATTGCAGTGCTACTAATGTTCTGGAAGTGCATAACTTTTTCATGCTCTATCTTATCCGATCTTTTTCTTGAATATTTGTACTGAGCAACGTTGTCAAATTTATCAAGTTGAGGCAGAATATCTTCTTAGTTAAAGAATCTACTGTTAGAATGAAGTACATCACTATAATGATATCGTCCTAAGTACTGCCATGGTAGCTACGCGGATATTCGCACGCTAGTGATATTCTAATCGATATCGTATGTATTCTTGGCAAGCACAGCGTGGGATTAGTTAGTACATGGTCAAGTTATAAAAGCGATCTTGTAGAAGTCCATCATTGAGTAGCATTGTCATGCACGTACGCATTCGTGTTTTAAATCATTAAATAGTTTTTTCTTGTAGAAAAAACTGCGTTGCGAAAAGCTGAATAAGTAATTCCTTTCTAAACAATTGAATAGATAAATTCTTTTTTATATAACTGTGTTGTTTATTTTCCACCTAATATAAATACCGGTGAATATCAGAAATGAACTAGAATTAACTTTCTTGCCTAATGCAGATAGATAAATGTTTTTATAAATTTCATTTGAACCTATTATCTCACGTATTTCTATTTCACATACTGTTTATAAATTATAGAAAAAAATTCAATAAATTTCATTCGAATAGTTTCTCTGTATAATACGAATCTTTTGTAGATACAGTAATATTTTATACATAGATTCTCTTGCGTATACTATATGAGAAAACAATAATGATTATTCTTTTTCTAATTTTACACAATAGACAAAATTGTATTTAAATATTCTTAATATGTTTACATTTTTTAAGTATTTTCTTATTAATTATTTGTAAACGTTTTTTATTACTATTCAATTTAAGTTTTGCTCGTTCAAGCCGTTTATTTATTTCATTTAAACGAATTCGTAGTTGTTTACGTTCATCTCTCATTTGAGAGATTTCAAATGGAAATATTGTAACAACACTTGATAAACACATTGTACGTAATTGTTTATCACGACGTGTTTCTAATTGTTTCAAACATAATGGACATTGTCCTGTTTCTTTTAATCTTTTTCGTATACAATTTTTTCCAAATAAATGACCACATTTTGTTGATACTAATTGATGTTTATTTTGATTTGTACACATACATGCACAAAGTGAACAAACAAATAATTCATTTTCTGATATATTATCAAAAATTGTTTTAAGTGTATCTTTGGTAATTATTGGTGAGACTTTATTTGTAGTCATTGTATATATTTTCTGTTATGTAAAGAAATATAAAAGTTTTCATAGAAAAAAAAACAATTTTCTCTATCGAAAAGAGCGAAAATTGAAATTTGTTTTTCACAACATAGTTACTGCTTTTTTTGTCATATTTAAATAGATAAGAGCGTCATCTGATGTATATTCTTTTTTTATTGGATATGATTTAACATTTAAAAAGAAGAAAAAATCATCAAAAAATATTTATTTTTCTATAATTCTATTTTAGGTGTATCTTCTTCTTTGTGTTCTTCTTCTTCTTCGTTATTATTGTTTAGTTTTTCTCTCTCTGCCGCTGCTTTTATTAAACGTTGTAAATCAATAAATGCTGTTGGTGTTAAAGCTAATAAAAGAAATAAAGATTAGATAATTATTGAATAATAAATCAATAAATTTAATGACATACATTCAACAAATGGGCGAATATCTTTCATACTTATTTTAGATAATGTTCGTTCAGCTAATAAATCTAATATATTATTAATTTCTCCTATAATTCTAGCATATGCTGGATATTCTATTTGCCAATCTTCAGGTACATAATGATAATTGCCGTCATATAAAGCAAGAAGAAATTGTTGAATAAATATACGAAGAGCATCATCAAGAGTAAATACATCATTAGCTAACATAATTTCAACGGAAAATTTTGCTTTGACTTCATTAACTGCAATAGGTGTAGTAAATGTTTTAATTAATGCTTTCATAAGCAGATCATAAGCAGGAGATAATAATGGATTTTGAGATGTACTAGCAGAAAGTCCACTAATCATTAGCACTAAAAAGATGATCGTTGTATACATGATTGTGTATGCAATGTGAATGGTGGTGGTCCGATGCTTTCATTAACCTCATCGGTAATCAGGTGTTATTCTTCTCACTGGTTTTGATAATATCATATCTCGCCTACTGACTTAACTATCAGTAAATATTCTGTTATCAGTTTAAAAAAAAGGAGTTTTTTACATTTCTCATGAAATTTATACCATATTTTGATTTTAGAAAAAAAATAAATATGTCATATGCTTATGATGTTGATGAATTTTCACGTTATTATGATACATTTGTTGCTAATCATGTAACACAAGATGCCTATTGGGTTGATACTGTTTGTGAGATCTATGCTGAGATAATTCAACGAACATTTATTGATAATCAACAAACAATTATTATTGATTTAGGTTGTGGTACAGGAAAAGATTTAATTTATTTTGAAAATTATTTTAAAAATAAAAATATAAAATTAATTGGTATTGATCATTCTCAAGCTATGTTAGATCGTGCAAAAGATAAATTAAATAATCAATTAACTAATAATCAAATTGAATTATTACATGGAGATCTAACAAATTTTGCTAATTGTCTTGAGACAAAAATAATTGATTGTATTCTTCTACCAGCCGGCACATTTCATCATTTAATTACTGATGATGAACGTCAGAAATTTATAAATAATATTCAACAAACACTTCGACCTCATACAGGACTTTTTGCTATTTATTTAATGCCAGATTGTTATATTTATATAGGCGAACCATCAATAGATAATTCAAATAATCAAGATAGATTACAACTTATATCAGTAGAAAATACTCAACAAAATAATAATAATAATGACGAATGGATATGTAAACAAACATTTGAATTTAATATTCCTCCAAAAATTGAATTATCATGGCAATTACGTACTTGTAATATTTCAAAATTTATTCAATTATTTCTTCAAAATAATTTCGAACCAGTATTTTGTTGTTTAAATGGTAAAGAACTTCTATCGTATGATGAAAATATTTCATCATTATTAAATAATAATAATTCTACACCTGTAATTCTTGTTTTTCGTTCAATAAAAAATACAAACTAATTTCATTGTCATATTTAGCGCAATCAAAAAAAAATGAAGGAAAAGAAATATAGAAGATAAGCCAAAAAAGAAAGAATTGTTATGTTTCATCAAGCATTCGATAGTAATGCTGATATATATATATACTTGTTCAGGTTATCACAGTATTGGAGATGTGTGAGGGCGTATAATTGATAACACAAGCTCACATATGACTACTACACAATTGAAACGAATTTTAATTCGTTAACAACGTGTAAAGATGTTCGATAGATAATCATCAAACATTATCCGATTCGTGTTTATCTTCAAGTAATGGTGGTACACGTGGTGCTACCATTTGTGTTAGAAATGGTTGCATATGCGTATCAACACTCGATTGACGACGGACATAGAATGGCGCCGGTTGTGACATCGTATGTTTATTGCCTAAAAAAAAATATAATAGAGTAAACAGAAAATTTTTTTACATATACTTTTCTGTTAATTTTTTATTGATTTATCTCTAATAGAGTAAAGAAAATGTCGATATTTTTTATATTATTGAATGAAGGTCATGAGAAAATGTTCTTTCATAGAATCATACGACTAGTACATTTCTACTCAACAAGAGAAAAAAAAGAAGAAGAAGAAATAATTGATATTATTAACATTGTTTGTAAATTCAATCAATTACTTAACTTAATATTTTTCTTTCACTAATATAATTTCTGACACTTGACGGATATATATTAAAAACGAAAAAATATAATGTCATGAAATTCGATACTAGAGCTAAACTTTTCTTGGTTACTCATGTATTCATATAAAATTAAGGTTTTATAAGTTTTTTCAAACTTCTAGCGGAAATAATTTATTTTTGAAGACATATATGCATTTTGACATACTGACAGTTTTATCTTTGCAATCAATGAGTGGAAAAAAAATTATTTATTTAGATTGATATACATTCATAGAATGCGATTAATACTTATCATATATGATCAAATAATATTTTTTAATAAGGACAAATGTTTGTTTTTATCGGCATTCTTAGTTTTTTTTTTCTTAATCAATTATTAATATGACGAAGACAATGAACATTATCGATTTAATCAAAACTTTCAGGACAATTTACTTGCATATCCGATTCTCTTTATTTCTATTTAACCATGATGATGATGATAATGATCGATTATTATTCTCAATTGATAGCTTCTTATGAGTGCATGAGATAGAGATCGAGGCTAAGACAACTCTTTATATAGGCTATTATTTAATCATTTTTTTTGCTTTATATTTCTTCTATTATCAATAGGTCTTCTTGCTGATAACTCGTTTTCTAATTATCTATAATAGATAGCTTGTTACAGAAAAACGAGATTCGGTTAACAACAAAATACATCTACACATCGAAACTATCATCGTCGTCAATACATCGTAACTAAATAGCGAATCACAGGAAAAGGCACACAAGAAAAAAGATGGTTTCAGAAAGCGTTTCTAATTGAGTGTCACTCGTTTCATCGTCAATAATATATATATTTATATATGTACGTATATGTATATATATAGATATACTATAAATGTTTCTAGCTATGTTCTTACACGGAGAGGAAAAAAACAGAAAAATATAACAATGATCAGGTTCTTTTTTTGATCCAATTATAGATCTAGATTTTCACTTGAATAGTTGTGTAATTCACGCATTCGTCTAGTCTTAGTTGTTTATGAGCTTACATTTGTTATTCTCGTTTACATATATATGTCACTTTTCTATTTAAATAAGAATAGTTCTTCCTATTTTTCGATTTTTTTTCTTCCGTCATCATAAATAACAAAAAATGAGCGCGATCGATCGCAAGAAACTTGATTTTCTTCTTAGATTTATTAAGAAATAATGACTATGTATTTCTATTTATTGACATTTGTTTTTTATTCATACCTGATAATTGAACAAAAAGAATGCCCCATCTTATTGACCAAATCCAACCAACAAGTATAAATATTGTTGCACTTTGGAAAATAGCTGCAAGAAGATTATAAAAAAATGCTACAATAGCTTTTTCATAATCATGTTTTCCACAACAGAATACAGCAAATGCACTAATTAGAGTACCTAAAATAAATGTAAATTGATGAGTAAATCTATTTATTCATAATCAATTTTTTTGACAAGATATATTTATCATTCTTGCTAACTAATCTAGTCATTTGCTCGTTTTCATTAACGTTTTCTTGTTCGTGCTATGATGCAATTTGATCATACCAACATATGTTCTACTGGGAATACATACAGTTGCTTTTCATTCTCATTTTTCTATAGTTTTACAATGATATTCTCATTTGTGACATCTTATCATTGAATCAAGATAAGACTTAAAAAAAAGATAGTTAATTGTCAAAGAAATGATATATGATTTTGTAAAGAAAAAGAATATGTTTAATACAAATTTCTCAATGGGTTTATAATAATGAACAGTATATATGTGTATTGTCACCATCACAAGGATGAATACATTTGTCATCGAGAATCTATAATGTACACAGCAAGATGTCATCGTTTGCTGCTTAACACATATCACTCATCTATACGTATATCGAACCACGACTACGTGATATTAAGTTATTATCCTATCTCCTTTTCTTTTCCTTTTTTTATCTCTTTCTGCAATCAATTAAGCGAAACACTAATATTTTCTACTATGACTTCGTTGTTATTATTATTGAGACCATGAAAAAAAGATGAATTTCGCATTATGAATAAGAATGGATCATAATAATAAGGACAGCAACAACAATAGCAATGAATAAGCAAACAAACAATCAAAATATATGTCGACCAGATCGGTACAAAAGTAATTTTCGATGAAAATTGTATTGCTATGTATGCATGCGTGCGTATTAGTAATCAACATGAGACAAGAAGAAAAAAATGGGAACGCTATACGAAAGGAATGCAACTGAAAATTTTAAGATTATAATTGTAGGACATGCTGAGTAATAGTGATGGCATCATCAGCATGAATAATTAGCTTCTTTAAAATTTTCTCCTTCATTATGTTAGAATAGACCTAGACATAGAAGATAAGTTAGTTTGTTTTTTTTCTAGCTTAGAAGCATTCAAATATATCTAATGTAAATTGACATACTGATTAGCATGTCATCAAATTTTTTTTTCTTCCTTTTTACTATAAAAAAAATTCATACCTGTGCCAGGTAAAACGAGATTGAGTACAAAACAAATGCAAGCCAGAGCACGTGGCATTTGAGGAACAGCTCGACGAAACATGCCTTGTTTAATTTTATTTGAATTTGGTATACCTACATTCATTGATGGACGTTTGCTTGATGATATCGATACATGACTTCGACGAGGTGTTCGATTACCCGGATAACCTGGATCGGGTGTTAATGAACGAGCTTCATCGAGAATAATTTGTGGTGATGACATACTCATTCTTTTAAGTTATTTTTTGCTTTTGTCTCTTAGTTTTTTTGACTAGTATAAGTATCAATAGTAATCTGAAACTGAAAGTAAAGAGAAGAAAACATGGATTTTTATTTATTTTTCATCATAATCTGTATTGAGAATTATTCAAGGAAATCACATACATACATACACAACACATCACTAGTTTCCTACTGCTTTAGGCGATATTTTCTGTGTCTTCGAATTGCAACAAAGAGAGAGAGAAGAGAAGAGAAAAAGAGAGAGCAAGAGAGAAAAAGAAAGGAAAATAAAGCGGGCGGCGCGACGACAGACTATTTGCAAAATCGGCGTCATCGCCTCTTGTCATTCCCTGCACCAAACATCTTTCATCTCTTTTCTATCCCATTTTTTTGTTTCTATTCTCTTGAAAAAAAAACAGTTTCTTTCTACATCCTTTTTTCTATCATTGGAAATATTTTTCGGTATAATATGTTTCTCTTACTGTGTGACATATATACTTTACAATACTATTGAGATTAATATATATGAGAACAAACAAGCATAGGAACATCAAAACAGCAATTATTATTATTCTTACTAGGACATATTTTATATCCATTTACTCTAACTATTTGTTTTATTCTTGCAAAACATGCATCAATATAAAAAAGAAGAAGAAGAACAAGGAAAAAATCTAAAGGAAGTCTATAATGATAATGATGATGACGTTTTAAGTGTCTCTATATCCGGCAGGCAAATACAAAACGAAAAGATGAACAGAATATGTATAAGAAGAAAAAATCCAAGTACTTAAAGATATATCGGCCTTTTATTTGTTTGTTGATTAATAGTTATATAATAAGAATCAGATTCAATCTACTCTTGAGTACTCTACAAAAATATAACAAACAGCCAAATCTTCAGCTTTAATGGCAAATAAATTGCATCTGTTATCTCGTTTTTTTTACCAGATGTACCTCTGGGAATTTTCGGCGGTTGTCTGTTATTTTGATGTTTGATCAGATCAAAAAAGAGCAGAACAATATTTTATATCTTAATAAAACAACAAAATTCTTCGTGATAATAATAATAATTTGTAGATTTCCAACCTTTTATTTTATAGTATCTAATAATGATATCAAATTATATATATATATTTCCAAGATAGTACAGACATATTAATTAAAAGTATAATAGGCACATTATAAATATTGATATAGGAAAAAATTTGATTCTTTACATGTTTTCTATGTACTAATTGTCTGTAGAAATTTGATTCAAAATCTTAGTCTCAATGCCATCGAGATTAGTAATTAGATAAGTTTAATTATAACCTTTGTTGAAAATAGGATATAGTTATATAATTAACTTTAATCAACAAAAAACCTATCAAATAATAAAGAGACAGAGAAAGAAATAGTTTATTAATTATTTATTGATATCTTATTGTATTTAAATTTTCGTTTATTATTACTTGTATATTACAAAAAATTGAATATTTTACATTTAATATATGAATTTGCATGTTTAAAAGCAAATTTATAGATAAGAATAAATCTTTTTTTTGTTGTTGTTAAGGATAGATCGTTTCAAGACTATTCACATCCTATTTATAACTACTAATAATTCTGTTTTTTTCATTCATGTTTCATTAACTTAAGATTCATGCGTGCTCCGGATAGACATTCCATGGTTAAATTTAGATCATTCTATTTGAAAGAATAAATGAACTTTTCTATAGAAATGAGAAAAATTTATTTAAGAAATAAAAACCTTTAAATTGGTCTCTATACAATAAAGTAATAGTTATAAAAAAGAGATTAATGGTATTGTAAAAATACGAAAGAATAAGAGATTTAAAAAACAAAGTAATAAACTTCAATATTTTTTTTATAGATAATCGAAAATACTATCAATAGAAATTGCATGTTGTCTCTCTTCAATAGAGTGATAATCGAAAAATGTTCTTAAATCACGTCTTATTTCCAACAAATCATAAATGTAGAGGCTAACAACAACTAAAGCGGATACTCCTATCTGTAATACATAAAGCTCTATTTATCCAAATGATTTTCTTTGTAATATAACTTTTATACGTTGATAAAATTTTTACATGGATTATATTCGATCGATGTATATATCAATATGAATTATTTTGATTGTTGTTCGAAATCAATATTTCGAACTAGAATTTTATTGAATTATATAAACGATAAAAATCATTCGTCTTTTGAACGCATTGTTAATGTATATAAATGAATTTCATCATAAAATAAACAAGAATTTCTATGTTTTATATAGAATGTGATATTTATTAATTGAAGATAACTAAATTAGTGATAAATAAATATGAAATATGAGATGATTATATTTAGATTGCAACTTAATATAATCAATGACATCTTCGAGAACAGTTGTCTCTCAAGAGAAATAAGACAGACATTTCCAAATTAGATGGTATTATTATCGATTTTTTTTCTATTTATATTTGAAAAAGTTAGATAAGTACAATTGGAAATATGAAACTATATTAGTTGATTCAGTAAAATGTACAATTTTTTATTAATACGGTATCGTAGAAGAAATTGAAGCTGGTTTAACACAATCGATGTTTTATTTAGTATGAAATCAATTCATGTTGATGGTAAATATGGAAATAGAAAGAATTAGTAACGCAATAGAGAGTAGAATACCAATAAGAAAAATAAATAGATGATAGAAGAAATCAACGATATTTATATAAATGATAAGTTTAAAAACGTCATCTTTTTTAATAATACAATCATTTTCGAATTATTTATTTTTCAATATAATGATGAGCAAGAGCTTTGATAGTTCGTAAATATTTGTTAGGAATAAGTTTTGCTTGAATTGTATCATAAATGCGTACATATTTAATAAATATGTGATTAATAAGGCGGAATTTCATTTCAAGTTAATTCAATATATCTCTTTGCATTAATACGCAATATTTTCAATACTAAACCATAAAAATATTTGATTTAATTAATGATCTACGTCGGAATAAAATACATTATTATTATTCAAACAACGTTCATCTTTAATAGACTTTTCCATTATGAAATGTAGTTGGCAATATTTATTTTTATGTCTTTTCCGATATTAATTAACTACTAGCATCATTTCTTCCATTGAGGCTTTCAGTGAACAATTGAATTATAGAAGCGTATATGTTCAATATTAACTTATATCTCTGCGTTACATAATCTTACTTTTTCGAACGATTACTCAAAATTTTCGTTTAATCTTTATCGAAAAAATCCTATGTCCTCGACTTCACCTTAAATAATTGATATTTTACACTTAATAAATAGATCAAACAAAAAGATGTAAAAATAATCATTAAGAATTTATATGGAAGAAAACAGCTTTTAATCTTTTGAATTTGTTGTGGAATATTATTTCTTAATTGAGAGTGTTACCCTAGATATGAATAATCAAGGAATGAATTTTCTAATTTTGTTTAGTGCTTTTACATTTATCCAGACATACAACAATTTGAGAAAAACGCGTTTTAACATACATTCAAGAATTGTAATGATGAACCATTCATGCTGATTAATAACATGCCAGAAACGCTGTTTTTTACGTGAGATTATCAATTTTACAGTTCTGAAAGTTTATTAATCAGCATGAATGGCTCACCATCACACTTCTTAAATATATATTCAAACACGTTTTTACAAACCCTCGTATGCTCTTTAATAAATTGTGCGATATAAATCGTTGTTGATTATTTTTCGCATTCAAGATAATGATTTCTAATTTTAGAAAAATATTTTCCATTTGCCAATGAGAAAAATTACAATCAATGCTAATTATTATTATTTCTCTGTTGTAAAATATATCCACTTATGAAATAACAAATTTCTTTTAACTAATTGTTAAACAAATGAATTTGAATATATGAATAATGATATGAATGAATCATTTGTGAGTCTATCATATGAATATATTCAAGTGTCGGATGGTAATTAGAATCTTATCTTGTATATATGCAAGGCCAGGTGAGATTAGTGAAAAATTGAAAGAGTTGACGACTATGACTTGTTTTTGTGACGACATGACAGTTTTACTGAATTTTTGACTTCAGACAATGGATGTGAGTTAAAGAAAAATGATAAAGTTTTTTTGAAAAGCCAAGTAGTGGTGAAAAGACCTGTTGTTATTTCTTTTTTTTGTAAATGTCTTGTCTAAGATCGAGAATTCAGTCAAATGATCGTAACTTCATAAGAATAGGTCATGAACTTGAGCTCTTTTAAGCTTTCATGTCTCACCGAGTTCTATATATATAGGTAAAATGTCAATCTGATCAAAGTTCAATACTTGAATATATTCCCTCGTTAGTTTCGAGTCTAAGAAAATTTAATCATTCAAGATTGTTTTTCATTGATTAAATAAAATCAATCAATGTGCTATTGCACTTGATGAATGTAAATCAATTCATTCGACTTTTATATTTCTCACAATAGTCCTACGATTCTTAGTAAATATAAAATGATATTTAAACAGACAAGTGTATAATAGCATCTATTACTTTAAAAAACATATAAGATAATGTATCATTACTAAAAGTAAACAAGTTATTTTAACTAAAAGAGTATACTTTATCTCAAAAATAATTCAAAGTACTTTTCGAGTGCATTTAGACAATGTGATAAAATGTATTAAAAAGAAAACAATTGAAATTATATAATATATATGATAAAAATGTAATTCGATACATTTCTTATTTACTTTATAGAATAACATTTAATATTCACAAGATAAAACTGATTAGCCTCTATATCAGAATTAGTTTGTTATTATGTAAGACAGGAATAAAATATTCATAAATTAAAGTTATACTAATCTTATTTAATACCATGATTTAGTCATTACATAGGTCAATCAAGTTAATCATTCCTACATAAAATCAATTAACTTCACATAGAAATCCATCCTTAGTCCAGTTTCGTATTACATCATCAATAAATTTTTAAATTCTTTTTTTTTTCTTCAAATAAAATCTTTCATATAAACAAGACAAAATAAAATAAAAACAATATACATATATGTATATTTCATCATAGTCAATCACTCGTTACATTGTCATTGAAATTAAAAACAAAATATGTCAATTATTTTTACTATCAACAAATTTTTTCATGAATACAAAAATTAAAAGCCTAATTTTGTTCTAAAAAAAACAAATTTAATAATAGTTTGAATTTTATAATCAAAAAATCTTTACTTTAATGATCGAAGTTGATCACGATCATTATCTGTTTCAGGTGGTTCACATTCAAAACTAGCAGCCATTAAAGCTAAAAATGATTTCATTTAGAAAATCTAATCATAATAAAAAAACAAAATCATACAATCTTCACTAAATACAGGACTAGTCACAACATAATTAATAATGCTTTCATAACGAGCAAATGAACACTAGAAATTCTTATTTAAGAAATATTTTTTTTAAAACAAATATCTTACTTTGCTTGATTTACATCTCATAAATTCTTCGGAAATAAATCGAGCTAGAATATAAAATTTCTAACGAAAACAATTAAACTTTATTTTATATTAATAAATGAAGAAAATTTTACTTTAAGATTAAGTTCTTCTTGACCATTATCAGTCGTAATTAAATCAGATGAACGAACTTTAATAAAATAAACATCACGTAAAAAGATGCTTAAAAATGGTATGATAACCTTGGAAAAATAAAAAATTAGTATGATATTTATCATCGAGTAAGAAAAACAAATTTTTCTTACCATTCCAGATTGCCATTGATGTTTTTCTGCTCTTTGCATTGCAGCTTTTATAATTGATCGATATATACAAAAGTTTTTACTTGGATTCATATATTTTTCTAATGTATCTAATTTAGCACGATTTGCTTTACTCCACTAAAATTTAAATTATGTTTTAATAGAATAATTAAAAATAATTTACCGTTTTTTTTAAACGTTTAACAGGTAACATATTAAGGCCACCTAGATTAAATGAAACACAATAGATTTATTTTAATTAAGGAATTTTGATTGTGATAGGAAGTATTAAAAAGACTAAGTAATTAAACATCATCAATTGTATTTTTTTTAAAGGACAAAAGGATAAATAATCGAAACAAGCCATATCTTTAGAGACACATTTTTCCTTGAGTTTGAAATAAAACATAAATGTTAATAAGGATTTAATTCTTTTTGCCGTTCGTTCTCTAGAGAATGACAGGCATGTAAACGAAACTTGTCTCTCATGAGATATAGAGATTATCAACATATTTTTTTCAAATTATAATAATATTACTAAAAGTTTTATTAATATATATATGTATTTAAAATTATTACCTATGATTCCCATCATAGAATTAAAATTTCCTGTATTAAAACATTCAAGTGCAGCATCAATGAAGTAATTCAGAAGTTTAACACGAATATGTCGTTTTAAATGTTTAATTATTTCTGTTGTTACAAAAGAAGATAAACGATTACTCCAATTAATATATGCTTCAAGACAATATGTCCAAGATTGTGTAGAAGATTTTTTTGAATCAGAATCTGTTGGTGATGATGCGGAATCTGATGAACGCATATGTATAAATTCTTCTGCTCCAATTGCTTTAAGTCTATCCTAGAAAAAAAATTGAATTGAAAACTTTGTTTAAAACCAAAACAAAGTTATCTATTTCAGATCTATAAACATACTAATTCAATATGTGTCAATTGATGTGCAAATTCTTTTGGACATGGACATTGTTCATAAATATCAGTCTATTTATATAATAAGAAAGTGAACTTCTTTCAAAAGAAAAACAAAATGAAAAACTAACTGTTAATGCAGATGTTGATAATCGATTTGATATTTCGCTATCAACTAATTGTAAATATTGTTCATATCGATCAAGAACATTGAGCTAGATAAATAGAAGAAAATATTATAATTAAATTTTGTTTTTTTCTATTATTTACTTTTGCCATAATATCCGATAAAAGTAATTTAACATTAGGTCCAAACATTGGATCAAGTTTAACAATTTGATTTGTTACACATTCAAGTTGATTGATTAATGATGGTGTACGAAAATCATATGAAAATGTTTTTGTCCAATGAATCAACATCGAAAGATAATTAAGAAGTAAATTAGTTCGTTGTTCCTATTAATAAAATATATTATTTATATATTATACCCATAAAATAATCAATATATACCTGTGAAATAGATGTTAAATTACTAAAAATAGTTCGAGCTATTCTATTAAATAATAATGTTGGAGTAATATGTGTTCGACAAGAGAGAAGTGCTGGATAAAGAAATGTTATCTAAATAAAGAAGAAAAAAAAGCAATTATTTTGATAATAGATATAGATTTCTTTCTTTTCTTTCAAATAAATTTATTACCTCAGGTGTACTTGTTGATGTTGGAGTTATTCGATTGATTAATTCATCAAGGGTGATTGAATCACTATGAATGGTAGAAAAATCTGGTCCAGGTGTTGGTGATCGAAATGTTATTTCATCATTATTTGAACCTAGTCGTTGTTTACCTTCTAATAATGATGATTGCTATAGATTGAAAATTTTATATAACAGATTGAATAAAAGAAAAGTTTTCAAATAACTTACAAGAACATTTTCGTAATGTAATGGTCCTCTATTTGTTAATGTTGATTGAGGAGAAAAAAGTGCTGTTCGAACAAAATACTTTGGATTTGAATAAGAAAATGACATTTCCGATGGACAAGGACTTGCACGATGAAGATTAAGACTTGCTTGACTTGATGTACGTGGTATATGATGTTCACTTGTTGGAATAGGTGCTGTTGTTGCACTTGTTGACGATGAAATACTATCAACACTATGTGTACGAGAATTTTGATGGTGACGATAGTACGCAAATTCTGATGGGTATGTGTCAATAATTGACTGTGAAGAAGGTGTATGCGGTTGCCAACCTGCTAATATGCCATTTCGTTGTTGATTTAAATATGCTTTTCTTAATAATTTTTCACGTTTTTCTCTTGCTGTACCCAAAAACATTCCATGAGTAGATGATGATATTGATGAATTACTAAGATTACTTCCATACCGATGATGCATTCTATCTTCTGAAAAGAAAACAACAAAAAAAAAGACGATATTTCATGGCTTCATCATGCAAAATATGTCGAAAATGAAGTGTAAAGGCACTCAAATGCGCGTAATATGTATACATATATATATATATGTGAGTAAATAGAGAAAAAAAAATCTAGGTACGAATAAAAAGAAGTTAAACGAAACTGTTTTCTCTTCAGAAGTATTTTTTTCTTCTTTTTCTTGATTATTTATTTCTTTGAAGAATTAATCAAAATAAATTATTGAAAATCATAGTAAAAATTAAATACGTTTTACCAAGCAAGAATGCCTGGAATATATTTATCAATTAATGATAAATAATATGGTTTAAGTTCATCAATATTTGGTAAATCATGATCATCTTTTGTATATAAATCAAATTTTTGAAAACGACGAACCCATTCTAACATATCAAGATCTTTTTCATTACATAAATACATATAATCATTGCCTGTATGCCTAAAAGATTAATAAAAATATTAGAAATAAAGAACCTTACACAAATCAAAAAAAGTAAAACTCCTACCAAGGATAAAATGAATGATATCGTATGATATATAAAGCTTCATCAGGTAATGTACATGTTGAATGATTCTTCAAAACCCGATAAAGATATTCATCATGTCCCCATGACATCATACATTTTTCAAGACCACAATTTGGCGAGTACATGCCATATTTAGTTGAATATATATCATCATTTAAATCAGGATTATTTTCATATGTTGATGTACGATAAACAATTTTATCGCTAAATTGACAACCAACAGGAAATGTATCGCCAACAACACACCATTGTGGTTCATCATAGAGAGCTAAAAATTTTCCACAATCATGTATAAGACCAGTTAAATGAAGCCAATCTTGATCCGGATATTCTTTACGTAGACCTTCAGCTGTTTGAAATGCGTGATAGATATTTGGTACATCAACATCCGGATCACTTTCATCAACAACTGCATTTAATTTTTCCAAAACTTCATACATTGGTAAACGTGTATGATCAAATTTTAACCAACGATCATATTGTTTTCGAACAAAATCGACACATTGATGCGTATGCATTTGTTTATAGGTATTAAATACTCGTTGAGCAATAATACCATCATCTTTTGTTGGTTGTTCGACATATACTCGAAAATTTGTTGGATCTTTTGTTTGTAGCATGTTTTTAGCATACTGCCGTTTTTTTTGTTGGATTAGGAAATTTATACGAGAAAAAAAGCTATCGATATCTTATTTAATTAAATTGATAGGAGTATTTGAAACGAAAACAAATGATAAGAAATCATAATAATAACCTACCGTATTTTTTTCTTTCGTTTCGTATTTTTATGATGATGTTTTATATTTCATAGTTCGTCACTTATATTAAGTGTGTGTGTATTTGAAAATAGATACAGTAGTAAGAATAAATTTCTTATCAACCTTGACGAACAAAGAATTTCAAGGAAAATAAAATGATGTAACGATAGAGAAAAAAAACCTAACTAATCATCTCATCCTTCTGTTGTTAATGTCCCTCACTCAACGAAACTTAAATTCATCATCCTTCCGTTTCTATATTCACCTTTTTCTTTTTTTTTTTTGTATTTTCTTTCTCTCTCTCTCCCCCTTTCTCTATGTCACTTTCTTTTTGTTCTTTTCGTGTATCTTGGGCGAGGCCGGATGTACACCGATTTATGCGCAGTTTTCGTCGGTGTTTTTTTTTTCTTCTTCTTTTCTTTCTCTTCTTTTTTTTTCGGAAGGTAAAGAAATGAAGCACATTATGTATGCAGTCTTCAGTTATCGATGATGATGCTGTTAACGTTTTCGTGAAACAACAATGTTAAGAAAGAAAAAAAAATGAATACTATGAAATACTAGTAATTACGATAACTACCATTCTGATTTCATGCTGCGAATAGAAAAAAAAGAAAACAGAAAAACAACAAGAGTCAAATCGAATACAAAAAAACAGTAGACTGTCATTTTACTCCGTAATATTCCATTATGTGACAGTTTAACTCTTAATTAAATAGATCGAGATTTACGAAACAAGTAAAGGTGAACTAATGCGCACATGTAAAATCTTATTGTCCACACTTGTCTCGCCATGAGACAATGTATATATGTTTACATTCATATTAGAAATAGAAGAAGAAGAAAATACATGCATGCATAAGAACAATAGACACAAATACAGAAAGAAAGAAAGAAAGAGAGAAAAAAAAGGTATGTTAATACTAGGAGAATATCCTTTTAAGTCCAATTAATATTATCAGTTGAAAAATAATAAGAATAATAAAATAAGATGAAGTAGTTTTATCAAATGAAGCTCGATTACACATTTCTTTGGCACACATACAAAACCGTCCAATTGTAAAATTTGATCCAGTTGTATGTCGATAACAAACATCGATTTTTGATAAACGATATAGAAAATAATCAGTTAAACAACCACGTCGTATAAATGTTTGATTTGTTGATATGTTATCGAAATGAAAAAATTTTACGCAATAATCCGAACATTCAACTGTTCGATTAGCACGATTAACTTTAAATGGATCACCACAATAATCATCAACACGTGAATCACAATGATAACAAACAAATTTTGCCATTGTACATGTTTCTTTTGCTACGACAACAAGTATTGTTCGTAATTGATGAATAAATATCGATAGATAAATACTAGATAGCTATTAAATTTTAACAGATAAATATCATTAATAAGATCATTTAAAGGTTATACATACCAATTTCATCTTGTACTACCATTTGGTAACATGACTAATACATAGAAGAAGATAGAATATATCTATTGTATTATTTTAATTCATAATGATAATAATAGATGAATCAAGAGTATATATCTATCTATCTATAAAAAAAACTATAAAAAAGGTAAAGGAAGGATAGGCAAAATACAAATTAATAAGATCAATAAACAATGGATTTGTAATCGTATACGAAAGATATTGGATATATTATATATGTATACCTACTCTATGTCTGATGATCGACCTTGTAGTCGTTGTTTTTATTGTATGAACGACAAAGAATTGGTAAAAACCATCATCATCATCATCATCATTCTTACTACTGTGAATTTGGACTAAACTACTATCTTATATTTGTTATTTCCGTTGTTCTTTTCTTTTTTTTCTCTACGCGCTGCGTCATCATCAACATAACAACAAATTGAGGCTAATGCGTTGCGTTCCGCTCCTTCTCCTTCTCATTTCTTCTTCTTCTCTATCTGTCTATATCTATCTATCTATCTATCTATGTTTCTATATATTGTCCTTATTCGGTGGTAGCAGTGTCATCCAGGCAAGACAACTCAATGAATATTGCCTATTCAATTTGGTACTTAGAGTTAGTAATGTCAAAAGAATGAAGATTCTTTGATAGAGAAAAAATGATAATTTGAACGATGAGGTCGATATGTCAATGTGATTGTTCAGTCACGCGGCGATATTGGAATGAAGAATTTCGTGTTATATTAAAATTAGCAAGCTGTATTTTTCTTGGTCTTCCTTTCTCTCTCTCCCTCTCTCTCTCTCTTTTTCTTACTCTTGCTTACGCTAACGAATAATGAAGAGTGAGAGTTCTTCCATAGGGAAATTCTCATTTGTAGTCGTCGTCCTCGTTGTCGTCATCGTCATCATCGTTCCTATTCTCGTCAGCATTGTCGTCGTTCTCGTTATCATCAATAAATATGAGGAATTAGAAATGAAGGAAATAATAGTACTCGATCATCGATTCATATTACACTACTCTCTTCTCTGGTTTGGTCAAAGTGATTTTTTCTAGCAGATGGCATTCTAATAGATTACAAGCATCTTGATATTTCAAGAGAAAGAAAATAAGAAGTAGTGCCACTTACGCTTATTCTTAGTTAGTAATGTTGTTATTATTATTTTGTTCTATTAAGATAGTAGCGTTTAGTTTTCATGTCGGCATTATACCTTTAAGTTTCCCTTCTATCATTGATGTCGTTTGTCATGTTTTTTTTATTGCGTGTATATATATATTTTCTATCTTAAGACTTCAGTTTTTTTTTCTTCTTTTTTTTCTCGTTTTTTTTCTTCTCGCTAGTTTTACTGATGACTTACCGTTATATGCAATAAACAAATTACTAAAAGAGCCGTCTTCTTTGCTAAACACTTCTGTTCAACATATTTTCTTTTTATGCAGCATACACTTACAAAAAATTTCTCTCTTCACTCTGTCATCCTCAATAGACATTTTATTATTACTCTTCTTGAAGGAGAGCAAAAACGATTTTGTTTCTACTATAAATCCGAACAAACAATAAGCAAAAAAAAAGAAAAAAAAAAGAAGAAGAAGAAGAGAAGCGAAGAAACAAGCATTTCACAGATACTGCTGACACTAAGTCATCAATGTTACCATTACTGTCTGTTTTTTTTGCTGAGATCGATTATTTTATGGCCAGATGAATAACTATAGAATGATGGAAATACATATAATTATATATCTACTTATTTATCTATATATACAACTTCCCAAAAAAATACAGCGCATTGGTTTACTTTAAATATCTCATATATTATATATAAATATATATAACCAAACGGATATTGTGGTCTGTTGAGCAGACTCTCGACATTCTATGCAGTGCAGACATTACTAATGCTTTTATATTCGTCATTTATTACCTGGTATGGTTTTCCGGTATAGTTATTATTAAATAGAAGTAATACAAATGCGAACATACACAACTCCGAACTAATAGGAAAAGAAAAAAGAAATTCTAATAATTCTACTTCGAATGACAGAAATAATTTTTGTCTAGATTCATTTCATGATATGTCAATAACTTCTTTTTTTCTTTCTTGTTCTTCTTCTTTTTTTCTTCTTCTTCTTAGCATCATCTTATTGACTAGATAGAATGGTCACACTATATTTCATTTATTTATTGTATTCCAGGAAATAAATCAACAGTATTTAGAATGTGAACGATAAGCAACGAAAATTTATCGTTATTCAACTCGACATGCATTAATACAGAAGATAAAAAATGTGTATCACATAGAAATAGAGAAAAAAAAATACCTATTCCATTTTGAGTATTAAGATTTCAGGCATTCTAAACTCTTTTACATAGGAAAAAAACAAAAAAAAAAAAAACAAAAACATTAATAACAAAACAAAATTATTTCATTTTTAATTTAAAAGTCATAATCTCAGCTATTGGCACATCAATTTTTGATGTCACAGTTAATTGATTTTGTACATGTCGCAATGATAATGATGTCTGTTCAACAGATTGTATTTGATTTGCTTGAAAAAAATCTTCAAATGTCGGCTAAAATAAAACAAAGGAAATAAATAAACTTTTTTTTTCTTTGCCATCAATCAAATATTTACTTTATCAAAATGAAATAAATTATCATAATTTCCATCACAATCATAAGCAAATCTTCGTAAAATTAATGCCATATTTTTTGATGAACCATATTTTGAATCATCACGATTTTCATTTAATGTACGTAAATTAACTAAATGATAATCACTTGGAAATAAATTTGATTTCGGAAATAAATTAAGTTCATTTCGTTGAGTATTTAATTTGGACATTACTTGCAAGATATGCATAGGATATAGAAGTTCAGTTGAATGATGATGGGCTAAAAGTGTTGGATAACCTGTTAATGATGTTCGGTCAACAGTATGACGTGGTTCAAATATTAGTTTAAAACTACTGATAATTTCTCGATTATCTGTTACACCTTGTCCTAAACCACGATTATCATCTTGTAGTAAACGTCGATCGAGAAAAACATCGACAACACCTTACAAAGAAAATAAAACATTTTATAATTACAAGACGAAAAAAATGATAATTCTTACCAGATTTTAAAGAAGCTACACCAGATGGTTGACCAGATACAATTGTAAATCTCATCTGAGCATCTTCAATATAAGCCATAGCTGGCATTGGATAAACATTACCTTGTAATGGTAATTTACTGTAAGTTTTTCGTCGAATTGTCTATATTATATAAAGAAAGCGAAAAAATTCTTAGATTTATTTAATTCAAATATTGATAAATTGTATAAATGTTTTATATACTGAAATAACAATTTGTTAGAAATCATTACCTTTGGGAATTTTATAGAAAACAAAGAATACTGTCAAGGTAAAAACTCATAGTGACGTTAGCTATTCAAAGCAAATAATAGGATAGATATTTTTGAAAAAAAGTTGTTAACAGCATCTCAACGGGATTCAAAAATATATACCGCCGTTATTAATAGTAGTACATGTTAAACTAATTAGTTCAAGCTAATACTATTGTTAGTTCCTTACAGGAAATTAATCAGTTCCTTTTTTTTCCTTGGTTTATTAACAGATTCAGTAGAGAATAGTAGATTTAGATAAAACACTACAGTCTATCATTCCTCGTTTTTAATCATGTATAAATATTGATAACAAATACTTTGATTGAAATCAAATGTATACGAGTAAATCCTAAAAATATCTCAGCATATCTTTTAATAGGATCATATAGAATGTTATAAATTATAGATGTTTATCTGACCTTAGTTCTATTATTTATATTACAAATTCTCGATCAGCAGCTGTTTCAAAATAACATACATACTTTTCTCATTGTCACTCTGTTAAAAACTTTTTCTCGTATTACCTGAAATCCATTAAGATCTGTGAAAAATTCATTTCCATTCTCAATTCCAGTTGTAAATCTCAATGCTAATTCAATATCATTATTCATATTTAAATGAGTTATCGCATTAAGTTTAACAACATGATCATCCGAACCTAAACAAAAAAAAAGATTCGAAATTATATTTTTGTTTGTTTGCAATTAAATTTAACCATTTATATTTGTTAATTTATATTGTAATCCATAGATTTCATGTAGAATATCAACTCGACTTATTAATGGACCACGTTGAATACGTATAAGATCATGAGGACCAGGGGGAATATTTTTTGCTTCTCCATCAGGTAAAAATAAATATGCTCCACTATTATGATCGGCTTGTTTTGTTGTACCATAATGAATAACATTTGTTTGAAAGGATAATTTTTTATTCGTTTTTAAATATTCGATATTATTCAATGTGCCATTTTTCGAAAATTTTATTGAAAGAAATTGATTATTTAATTGAATAGTTTCTTGAGTATTTAATTCAAATTTAAACGGTCTATAGAATAAAATGTATTTTTTCAAATAAAATAAAAAAATTTATTTACCCAGATGTATCCATAGATTTTTCTTTTTCATTTAGATATTCAATAGTTGTTAACGGACATGATTCTTGAGTTTTACTTGTATGAATTGTATATTCTTTTAAAGAATAGGATTCTATATCAACAAGAATAAGAAGCTAAAAAAAAGAATATCGTGAGTGAATAAATAAATAAAGATTTATTAATTTTACTTCAAAGAGACTTTTTTCTATCATATTTGATTTTCTTCCTGTCCATTTGGGATCAATTTGACAGGATTTTATTATTTGTTTATTACTAGTTACATACACTTGATATGTATCGATAACAATTTTAACAATTTGAGTACGTCGTTGATCAGTTGGATTATAAACATAAATACTTCTATATAAAAATAAAAACTAAGAATTAATATTAAATATTACTTGAAAATTTACTTAGATGGTTGTTGTTGATTATTTAATGAAAGAACTTTTCTTGTTGGTAGTGATTCAAATGTTTTAAATTCTATATTTGATAACAATAGATCAATTTTAGATGTATAATTATTTTGATAAATAAGATAAGCAGCTGATTGTTCCATTACATTCTGTGATGATGTTATAGCTGTTTGAAGTCTTTTATAGAAAAACAATATTTTGTTAAAAAAGAGAAATTTGTTTTTGTATTTTATACTTTAGTCCATAATCATTAACAACATGATCTTTAGCTGTACCAGTAACACCATCATGATGTTGAAATACACCGAGATTTCTTCGTGCTTTAACTAATTCTTTAAATAGATCATCTTTCGGAAATTGCTTATTACTATTTTCTTCAAGCATTTTAACATTTGCCAAAGAAAAAAGTATTTCACTCGCTCTAAAATCAAAAGGTTAATATTTATAAGAATATATCCTGAAAGTTTTCAACTAGATATCCGATTTCAGTTCGTTTGATTATTATTTATAGACTGACAGCTATTTAGCTGATCGAATAAAACAAAAAGCATATCTCAAACTCTTCTTGAATTACAGTTGTTTATTATGTCTGCTATATTGCAATAGATTTATTATAATAGATAAAATCTTTTGATTATTTTCAAGGTAGATTCGAATAAAAGAAAATATGATTAATTATATAAATTCATGATTTCATTTGATTTTGTGATCATCAATCTCTATTCCATAAAAAAAAACAAGCTAACTTGTTACTGTCACGTCTCTATAGACATGTCTGATTTGAATCTATCGATAATTTGATTCATAGAACTCATGCTATCTATAATCAAGAAGAATGAATGATTCTAATTCTTTGTCAATCAATATCTATATATATCAAGGGAGACAAAAATGAAGGTTATTTGACACTATGATTTTCCAATTTTTTTTCTCCTACATACTAATTCAATTATTATCTCATAAAAGAAAATTCAATTCTATCGGAAATTATCTAACGAAATCTATTTATCTTTTGATCTAAAGTGTTCATTGAATCTGCATATATAAAGATCTTTTTTTTTTACCTAAGATAAGATTCAACAATTCGATCCATTCGCTTAAAAAATGCTCTTGAAGTAAAATAACCACTCCAATAATGATCAGTTCGATCAGCATATGTAAAAAAATCTCCCATATAACTTGGAAATTGTGTTTGAGGTGTTTGTTGTAAAAGTTTTTCAAAATAATCACTTAATGTACCAAATTGAGCCTAATTATCTTTATTATATATGAAATATCTATTGCATTAAAAACTAAATAACAATATATCTTACATCAACATTCCATTCGGATTGTTTATTCATATATGTAAATAATCGATCATAATTTTCAAATTGATTTTTTGCTTCATCCATAGTTGTATAACGAAAATCATCACCTAATTGAACAAATACAACATTTGTTTTATATAATTGAGATTTTTTCCGATATTGATCAAGTAATGTTTCAGCTCTAGAAAAGAAAAGATTAATAAATGAATGAAAATTATTATAATTTACCTTTCTCGAACATTCTCCTCAGTTATTTGTACAGGATCGATTCCCCATGGACAATTGACAGTCGAACGAGCTGCTCGTTTAAAATCGAATTGACAGCAAACTTTTGGATCAGGACCACATGTATGTGGAACATCATAGGAATAAAACGGAAGAACATGTGTAAAAATTCTGGTTGAGGCATCTCGATCTATAATTATAAATAGAATATTATTGTAAACGAATAGAACTGTTTTTTTTAAATTTACCCCAAGTTTGTTGCCAAACAAATTCTAATTGTTTTTCTTTAGCTAATGCTTTTTTTATATGATAATGAACTCTAAATAGAAATTATTATTACATATATATATTATTTTAATCGTATTTACCTTTGAATGGCCATATACTGCATACCAGTACCGTGGAGTAAATAAGCCATTGTTGGGGAATAACCAAATGGATCATTAGCCCAACCACTTTGAACTGTAATGTTACCTGTAAAGAAAATAGTTAGGAATGTATTTCTTATGAAAGGATGTTGAGTCGATGCAGGTGAAATTAATATGCTCAAATTTTATTATTCTGATTACAAACCTAGAGTATTTTCAATAAATTGATGTCCTTCAATAAGTTGGTCAAGCATGGCATAATAATGTGTGTTAGCTTCGTCATTCATCACCTTCAATAGAATAGTTTTCATTATGTATATATTTTTTTTGTCAATTTTTATCTATTTACCCAACCACCAGTAACAATTTCTAATTGTTTATTATGAACAACTTTTTTTAATAATCGACGTTGATCTAATGATGCTTGATCCCACCATAAACTTAAAAAAGACATTTCAGCCCAGATAAATTTATATTTTTTGTTTGTATCAAGAATTGTTATCACTGTATCGATGATTTGTTTTGTTGCTTGATTGAAATATCCTTCAAATGTATGAAGCCAACCTAAACAAAATTTTCGATGTTGATTTTTTTCTTTATCATTATTATAATTATTCTATACCTGGATCACAATGAGAATGTGGCATAAGAATTACTTTTAATTTATCATTTGATGACCATTGTGTTGGTTTATATTCAATATCAAATCCTTGTTTCCATACACCACCATCTTCATCATTAAAAGGCAGACTTTCATATAATTGACGTATCTTTATGTGAAATAAGAGAAAATTTTGAAAATATTAAATAATTTGAAATATTTTACTTCAAATGTAGTTTTAGATGGCGAAGATTCTCGCCACTCGCATCGACTACTTGCACCAACATGTTCTTTCTTTTCAGTAGGTTTGGCAGGTGGTTTTTCTATCGGAATTTTTACTTCAGATTCTATATGATCTGGTTGTGCTGGCGGTATTGGTGGCGGTGGTATTGGTCGTTGTTTACGTTTTTTATCTTCATCATCCATTGATTTATCAAGACCTTTAATTGTTTTTTCAAGATCATCTAGACGTTTGTCAAGTTTTGTTTCATCAGGTTTCTAAAAGGAATTAAACGAAGCATTAAAATAATACATTCACCTATCATTTGTTTCTAACCTGTTGTTCACCACGATTTGTATTGATTGATTGTAGCATTGAGTATAGAATAACGACCATAATAAGAAAAAAGGCTAAGAACAACAAACGAGTAAAACGTCGAGGAATCATCTATAAATTTATAAAAAAATCGATTAAATAGGTATTGATACATATCTATACTGTTAGAAATTGTTATACAAAACTTGAACTATTGTAATAGATACGAAGATTATGTTTGAAAGAATTCGTCTATAATCACTTTCGTAATTATAAAACGACTAATTCAAACAAAATGTTTTTTTTCTAGATATATAAATAGATGTGGGATGGTAATCAATAAATCAATTTTGAGAACAATATAATAATCATGAGACATTCTAATAAATTAGAGAATCATCTCATGATCAGTCATAATGTTCTTTAATCCAAATATGTATACTGAATTAATTTTTCTAACACGCAATACTATAAAATTCATCAATGAATACAGCTATTCTGTTAACTCATTATTTAAATGTAAAACATAGTAAAATAACATAAGGAAAAAGGATTTTTATTTATATTGTTATAGATTGTTTTGTTTTCTTATACATTAAGTTATTTTTTTTAACAATATGAGACAACAGAAGAGAGAGAAAAAATAAATGACAGTATGATAAATAATAGATTCGTGTGTAACAAAAAATGTTTTTTGTCAATAAAATAGTAGAATTGAGAAACAGAAATGAAATGTACACATACATAAATATATTTGATATAGGCTCAGAACTTTTGTCAATAATTAATATCAAGAGATGCACATTTAAAAGACGGAAACAAACGGAATTTTTGAGTATTTTAATCTTCTTTAATAATAATAATAGTAACAACAACAACAGCAATAAAAAATAGAAGCAATAACTATAATATGATCTTGTGCGTTTTTGTTTTGTTTTTCTTCAAATTATAAATAAAGCCCATTAATTAAATAATCAGCATCTGTTGAACGACTTTTTATTATACGACCATGTTTCCATGAATCTCGGCAATAAAAACCGACTAGAACAAGTAATATAATTGTAAATACAAGACCAAGAAGAAGTAATAAAATAACACTTGATTCACGTATAAATGATCTTGTATGAGAATAATTATCTGGCTCAATACCGTTGGCTAAAAAGACAATAAGAAGATATATATATGGTATTTATTATTTTTGTAGCATAGTTTAAAGAAATAAATATAATCAAAACTATAAAGCAATAGAGAAGCAAACAGTTACAACATCGAACTACCTCGTAATAATGTTGTCATAGTACTATCTCGATTATTTGATGGATATTTTATTCTTGGTTTTCTTGTTGTAGATGTACTCTTAGTTTTTTGTGGATAATTATTATAACGATTTCCACGACGATCATCATATGTGGGTTGCCAATAGTATCGATCACCATCATCACCACCTTCATCCTCTTCATCATCTGTTACTTCATCATCAATAATAGGTGATGGTCTTTGTAATCTTGGATCATTTTCATTATTAGTTTTCATTCGTCGACTTGCTTTTGTTGTTGTTGTTGTGGTTGTTATGGTTTTTCGACTAATAAATTTTGGTTTCATAGTTGTCGTTGTCGTCGTTGTTGTTGTTTTTTGTCGATCAGCTATCCATTGTTGTTCTAATGCTAATAAATGATCTTGAAAATTATCTTCATCATTTGATGATGATGAACCAATTTGTTCTGGTTCGATATTTGAATGATCTTGTTGTTGATGTTGAACTAATGTTTGAAATAAATGATACCATGCTTCAGGACCTTTTGTTTCCTCTAAATACTCTTTGAGTTTTTGTAATTTTGATACACGATCTTGTGTATCAAGATCAATATTATACAGAAAAGATGTCGTTGAATTTTTATTTTGTTTTTCATCTGAAAGAATACATTTCAATCATTTATATGAAAAACAAAATTAAAATTCATGCCTTCTCGATTTTTCGATTTGCTTTTTGATATTGATGATTGAGTACTAGTACTCTTCGCAATAGTTTTTATCGGCGTTGATTTTGTTGTTACTGATTCTTCATCTCCGATTTCATCAAGAACTTCATCAAGATCTGTATTTGTTTCACTATCAATATCTACTGTTGAAGGTTTCTTTCGATTTTCTTGTTGTGTACGTTGATGAGCAGTAAACTCTAATAAGATTGATAATACAAAATTCCAGGAAATCAAATTCAAAAAACATTTAACAACAACAACAACAACAACAATCACAAACACAATATTAATTATATACCCGGTGAACACATCGCTTCATCAATACCCGATGGACAATCTTCATATGAATTACAAACATCATAATATGGAATACAACTTCCATCTCGACACGAAAATTCAGAACTTCGACAAGTAGTAGCTATATCAATCGAGTTTATGAAAGTTTGAATTAATTACAGAAGAAAAAACAAGAAGAAGAAAAAGAATGAAAAATTATAACTTACAAATTGTTGATGATGATGCATCTGATATTTTTTCATTTGTCTTCGATTGTTTATTTGATATTGTTGTTTCATCATCAGAAGATGAATCTTTTTTTAATATCATACTTGTATAATCTCCATGTGGTGCATATGTACAACTACCATTACAAGCAAATAAATAACATTTAAAACCATCCTAGAATCAACAAAAATTATCAAAAAATATATATAAAATGAAGTTATTTACATTTGTACGTTGTTCACTTAGCATAGCTAAATCACAAGTTTTTTCTACACAACAATTTAGCATACAAATATCTTTTATATCAAGACCATGAGAGGATGATGGTTCTTCAATACGTACAAATCGTATCATATGTGCACCATTTTTTAATTCTTTTACTTTAACTAATGTTTCGGTTTTAACATCAAATTCATTAATACATAATGATGCTTCTTCAGCATAATTTTCTGTTGTTGTTTTCATTTTTTGTGTTGCATGATTTATTATATCTGATAATTCAGTTTGATTATTTGATTTTGATGAATGTGTACGTCGTAAAGGTTTTTCAGGTTCATCACCAGTATCAATTTCATCAAGAACTTTTTTACGTGATGAATATTTTTTTTCACGTTGAAATGTTGAAGGAGATTTTTGATTATCATCAGTAAGATCTTCTTTATTTAAATGACTTTTATGATGATGATTATAATTATTAATAAGATTGTCTACTTGAGATCTATTGTCATTATCATTTTGTTGACGAAGATCAACTTGTACAATTAATAAAAGAAATAATAAAATTACAAGCTTCATCTACAAAAATAAAACAACAATATACAGATACAATGACTAGCTTATTCTATAAACTCTTCCAGTAATCTCGATGATGATCATTTGATACTTAAATTATAATCCGATAAGTTGAAATTGACTCATATTTCTGTCATATCTATCTTGATTAAAAAACAATTTATTTGTATAAACATCCAGCTGACAAAAAACGATCTTAAGAGAATATTTTTATGCGTAAATAACTTAACCTTGGGCATGAAAATAAAAGGAGAAACAACATAAACAAAACCAATTTTCTTGTTCTCATGAAACAGTTATTATCAATCTTCCTGAAAGAAATGTTATAACTAAAACTAGAATAACAAGAAGTAATTATTATTAATACAGCTGGAAAAATTATATGAATAATATATATATGTATACTTATACTCATGAAAAAAAAGTTCAATAAATCTAAAATTGTTAGTGAAGAAATTAATCCATGAAGACAGATCATATCTGAAAACGAAAAAAAAAGATCAAACTACGTATTTAATTTTATTTAGGTTGTCTAAATAAATTCTACGAGAAAGAAAAAAAAGATCAGACCAAAACAGGAAGGATTACAAATAAATGACTAATATACACACAAATATTTTGTATGTTACAAAAAAAAGGTTTTTTTTAATTCATAAAGGAAAAAAACCAATCAAATCTGGAAAAAAAGGTATAATGGATTTTATTGTATTGATGGTGTTGACTAGATGATTATCTTTTTTTTTGTGTTTCATTTTTGCTCATTGTAATATTATGTAAAAAGGAAATACCAATCAAAATCAGCACCATTTCAAATGTAAAAAAAAAACAAAACAGGATAATGAGATTGCCAGTAATGTAAAGGCTAATAAAGATAATATGTATAATGTTTTATTGATTGTTATTAGCTAAACGTTTTTTGCGTACTAAAATTGAAGGGCAAAAAAAGCTTTATTTGAATAAATTATTAATAGAAATTTCTTACGAGCATCTAAATTTTGTTTAAGTTTTTCCGTAGCACGTACACGTGGTCCAAGTGTATCAAATTGTAAATTTAAACGAAGAAGTGCATCATTTTTTTGTATAGCATCAGCTACTTCCATTTCAACTCGATTGCCAAGTATTTGAGAACGCTAAAAAGAAATTATCTGTCAGATCTTTTGAATAATCAAGTGCTTTCAAAAATGAATACATTCTTAAGTATTCAATACACTTGACTTCCTGACCTTGTATAAAAATACATCGCACTCATTAGCATAAAATAGAGTATAATCCATATGATCACTTGTATTGTAACATCGATACCTTCTTACATATAAAAATCCTATCGGCTTATCTTCCGTGAATGTTAAGTTATTCAAAAAAAAGATTTTATTATAGTAAAACTAAAACAGTCGACAAATAAATATTTTAGGGTCAATAAAAGTGAGCTCGAAATTTGGAGTTTATGGATGTCTAGTTTTCACCGAAGATCTCAGCTCAGAACTTTAACCGTCTGTTTCTGATTACTCATATAGATACTCTGAGTCGACCGGTGTTCTTCAAGAAAAAAAAAACATGGAGTTAAACATTGAAATACCATTAAGTCGTAAAGTCCAAATTTCGAGCGCACCTTTTTTGACCATATTTTAGTCAATTTTCATTAGGGTAGATTATTTTACAATGATAATACACAAAATAAAGTTGAAATTTGATATGTATGAATCTCAAGAAAACTAGATTATTAATCGTTTGTTTTTTTAGTAAAAATGACATATGATAATTTTCGGAGTTCTGCATAATCAATTATTCAATCGATATAAGATAAAATAATGTATTAAATAGATTCACATTCGTGATATAGTTCATATGGGAATGATTGATAACTGAATATCCGGGTCATTATAAAGAAATTCTGTATCGAATGTTTACTTACTTGATTTGATAAACGTAATTCAAGTAATGTTTGATTTTTTAATGTACCACGTACAATTTCACTAACAACTAAGCCCGTTAAACGGTTAGATTCAGCATTAACAGTTTTTAATGTTGAATTTGCTTCAAGAAGTTCTGCGAGTACCTAATAAATAAAAGAAAATGTTTTTTTTTATTCTTTATTATTTAATTAATAAACACATACTCGACCAACACTATCTGTCATTCCAACATTAGCCATTTCAAGAGTTTGTACATATGTATTGTCTTTTAATGAATTAAGTAATTCTTTAAGTACATCAGGTTTAACTTCTTTAATATTATTTATATTAATACGAGTAAAACCACTGTCATTTGCTTTTGCTTTTTTAATACAATCTTCAACATCTGTTGTATTATCTGGTTCAGGTGGAAGAATTTTTAATGGTTCACTTCTAGCAGCAGCTAATAAAAACAAAACAAAATAATATAATTTTGCATTTCATTTATATCCTACCATTCCATCCGCCTGAATGTGATGGTAAACCTTTTTCATTCAATGCTGCATGATATTGTACTTGATTAATTAAACCCGTAAAACCAAGTATAGCTAAAAACAAATTATTAAATTTTATAAATTAAATCTCATCAATAACAAACCAGCAAGTTCAACTATTTCTGATTCACTTGCATTTGTTAATACATCATCCCATTCAGTTGAAACCATGAACTCATCTTCTTCTGCTTGTGTTGGTTTAACAACAGGTGGTGCTTGCCAAACTTTACCTTTTTTTTCACCTGGAACATATGATTTAATATGATCCCAATCTTTTTCATTTTTGCCTTGTTCAGTAAGAAATTCAAGAAGTTTAGTGCGATCATATGGACCAGTTTCAGTTTTAGCTGTTTGTTGTTTACAACGGTCACTTGCTGGTAAATATGAATTCTAAATTAATTAAAAATTCTCAAAAAAAACAAGAAAATAGGAATTTTTAATGTTTTACCTCTGGATCGATTATATCATTCACTTTATCAAGATCTTCAGGACCAAGTTGAGCTAAAAGTGCATCAAACTCATCCATACTAAAGTTTTCACTTGAATTTTTTGTTGTTGCCATAAGTTTTGTTTTGTCTTTTTTTTACAAAAAAATGTACTTAAAAAATGGCAGCCAATACAATAATATGTGTCGGTTGAATGAAGAGTTCTAAAAAAGGAAAGACAAATAAACATCAACATAAAAACAAACGAACCAATTAAAGCCGATACAGATCGTAAAAATATTCATCATAGAGGAGAATAGAATGAATTTGATTGGAAAGAAAAAGTAACAAATCAGATTAACATTCATTTTCTAGTAGATCTTTGACAGATGGTCTGTAATTTTTCAACGTCATAATAGTAATTATATTTATTACTTTCATTTGAAAATACCCAGGAAAAAAGATTACCGTTGTCTATCGAGATCATTTATTACGTTAATTATATCATAATTTTAGTTCATCATTCCTATCAAGTAGATATATAATTAATACTGCTAAAAATAAATTGTAGGCGAATAAAGAGTATAGCTAAGATTTCATTTTGCTCTTGATATTATAGACCTATGGTCTGATAGGTAATAACTTAGTATGCGTAGTTGTTTATTGAGAATACTCAAGAGAAATTGTGTATCTCTTACAATTAACTACATTATTTTTAGCATATCTATGTATTATATTCGAATAAGTGAAACGTGAACTATTAATAAAAAAAAGGTCCATGAAGTCGATTGTGTTCTATTAATTCATTCAAGATAATATAGTGCTATGTGTTAAATTATCAGTACTGGTAATTATAAAAGGAAACGATTACTTCCTGGAATAGTCTCGTATTTGTTAAGTTTGATACATATATGATACATTATAATCAAGTAGCATTTTAGTACGGATATAGACATGAATGACATATGAGTAAATTAATATACGCAATTGTTTCCGTAGGAAATTTGTCTTGCGCCACTTATAAACATTGAAAAGAATTTCTGTCGACAATATACATTTATATGTAATCAATTTTGTTACTTAAAAGTGCGTCAGTTGTATTTTACTGCAAGTGTCGTCCTTGTCATGATGCTTTTAGATAAGAAAGACATATTTGTATTATGAAATACATAGTTTGTTCTATTAGAGAACTAAACAACGTTTGTATAGCTGCATATGTTAATCGAATTTACAATATAATCATTTATACATTAGAAGAAAAAAAAATTGTATCAGCTGTGATTGAGTAATTGAATTAGGTTAACTTCATACATGAATTCAAATGTAATAAATTACTTTTATCTTTGAAAATGATCGAAATACGAAGAATCACATTCGGATCAATGCACTTAATCAAATAACTAAAAATATTTCTTTTGTAACAGTTGTCATTATTAAATGATCTAAATCATATTAAACAAGAGCGGAAATTAAAAAATAATCAAATTATTGTTATATTCTAATGTACATTAGCTATATATTCCTATTTAAAAGAGATTAAAGTCTTACATAATATTTTGCTTGTCGTTTTTAATAAACCGATATAAAAGTTTAACTCTGAATAGACATTGTATGAATATTTCTGAGCAATATCAAATAAACGATTACTAAAATAGATGATTACAACGTGTTGAATAAAATATTCATGATCTCGTGATATTTTACAAAGATAGTTTTCAATTATTAATATTCTTGATCTATCTAATCTTATTGAGTATATGTAGAATGTAAATACTAAATTGAATTACTTTGTCATATCTATTCTGGCGCTGATTAAATGTATAAATGTGGTTATCATCTACATAGTTTCAAATTATAAACAGCTAATACTCATTTTTCAATAATATACTAATAGTATTTAAGAGTTGAAATAGAAGTCATATTCTCGTCAATAAAATAATCGTTCCGTGATTAATTATTAATGAAAGTTCTTCTCGTATTTCACACTTTCTGTATTTAATAAATTAGTTCATGTTTTTATTTATCAATAGATCATCATTCGAATATTAATAGAAAAAGTTTGTCGTTGTATTAAAATAAATGAAATAATCCAATGTATAATGATGATAATAATAGTATGAAGGATAATTTGATAGTTGATGTTGCCGAATCAATGTTAGTTGATGTTGTCGAATGAATGATAGGCGACGTTGTCGAATAAATGATAGTTGATGTTGACGAATAAAAAAACTTATCAAAATCAAATTCTGCCATTAAATTTTGTTGAATTTTTTCTATATTATTTATTGAATTACAATTAATACCCGATTGACATCTTAAAAATATTGAATCTGATCGAGTTCGATTCTGGAGTAAAAACATAGTACTGTATCGAAAATTATTCCATTCAAATTCACCAGATGGACATGTAGCGCAAATATCTGTTTTTTGTGAATATTCGATAACTATGAAACATTTTCGACAATCGTCTAAATCTTTTTGAGGACAAAGATCTGTCATATTACTAAATTCATAACATAAATTACTATTGAATGTTTGCGTTGGAATAAGAAGTTCATCATATTCCCTGATTTTGTTTTCAGTAGGCAATGTCGTAGATATAAAACTACGTTTTAAATTTTCAACAGTATTACAAGGTGTTGAATCTGAAGAACCACAAATAAAAGCAATTTGTACTTCAGTAGTGTGTAGATTTGATAATGTATTTACTCCACGTCCTATTTCTACACGAACACTATCATGTGGAAAACCAAGATTTGTACCATAAGTGATTTCGGTTGTTTCATTATTATTCCAAAAAACACGTACAAAACATCCTGTCTCAGCTGTTATTATGTTACAATCATGTTCAGTGGGTGAAGGAAAATTATCGATTGTAATTGAATAATTAAAATGTATTGGTGAACATACATAACATGGATATGCCGAAAGATATTGAATATAACTGAATAATAATAGATTTAAAAAGCAATAGTATTTGTATAAAGTCATTTGTGATAGAGAATCGACACAACTAGTTGATGTTTATAAGAAATAAGTCATATCATTGTTGATTTAAGGATGATACACATAAGAGATTTCATATCTAAAACTGAAGGTGTCACCCTTTCAACCAAAATTTAGTTTCAAATTTCTACATACTAAGAAATAGAAATATGTTTTTACTAATTTCAAATGAAGACATTTTAAAACGCTTCTGAATTTTCTAATAAATTATCATATAAATTCAAATTATGTTTTGTTCTGTCAACAAAGGTAACAAAGTACCAAATACAAGCATGTAAACAATCACCATAATTTTTTTTAAGTCCTTAGAATCAATAATTTGTAATATAAGCTTTTAATTCACAAGATTGAATTAAATTTATCAGATGCGATATAGACAAATTTTATAATATTTTTTATATTACAGTTAATTAAGGTCATTCGATCTACGCTTGTTTTATGTTATTCTGAATATTAATAGATTCAATCATTTACATATGTATAAATTAACTTCTATTCAATAGAAACATATACATTAATTATATTCGTTCTTCATATTATTCTCCAACGTATATTTCTTCATATACGCAAAGAACAATATCTACGAATAATAACTGTTTCTTAATGCATACAGGTGTGTTTACATGTTTAAAATCTAAAAACAATTATTATACCAGTAGCATAGATGGTTTGAAATATGAGGTTGAATAACACAATGAAAGATAATATTACGATTGGTGTTGAAGTATCTCATAATGATTATGATACTAATGGTGCTATGATCTATATTATCATTGTTCTTTTTTGGTATTCAATTGGTATTATATTAACCTTAGTAATGCAAGTATCAAGTCGTTCCTAAGAAAGAGAAGATTTCGAACAACGTCGTACAAAACTTCTTACTCAAAACTTGCATGATGATTATAATACAAAGAAAATCTTAGGTAGAATTGTTTTATGATCCAACATTTTGTATGTTATTCTTTTATAGAAGAATTAGCAAATAAACAAAATCGTCATCGACTTTGGGATATGTATTTAGGTACAAATACAAAAGATCGTTTTATACATGCTGAAGATCTACGTGTTCGTCATATTGAAAAACAATTAGCTACGATTAATCGAAATCATCGAATAACATATGATACACTTTTTCCTTGGACAAATAATAATGTCAATCGTGCTCATAGTTATTCCGAATATCAACCGGATATAAATAAAACAAGAACTAGTCTCCGACGTCGATCTTCACTTGATCAACAAACTCTTGATCGATGGAAAGAACTAACTCATCAATCGAAAGTGTACGAACTATTACCATGGGCTATTCGTAAGATAATGCTTAAAAAACATTTTCGTCGTAACACAAAAAAGTCATGAACTATATGAAAATCATAAGATTTCAATATACTTATATCAATTATAAATAACAAACTGCCTGATTCTATATTATTATTAACAAAACTTTCACGTGCACAAACAGAAGCCAATTTATTAACAATAACATCAAACAATAAAATCATTATCTAAGTTATTTTTATATTCCATTAAATCAACTAACAATTTTCAACTTCAATTTCTTTTCGTAATAATCTTCAGAGTTACTAAATAGTTTTTATTATTATTATTATTTTTATTTTTTTTGCGCAAAAAGAAAAAAAAACTTATTCAAATCAAACAAACAAAAATCTCTTAGGCTCGACAAATACAAAGAAAATCAACAAAATGCAGCGCGCAAATGGACGGAGCAAAAAAAGTAAAATTACATGTTTATGAATAAATGCCCATACGAATGGCGCCTTACATACAATATACAAAATCAAAAAGAAAAAATTGAACAAAAACACTCATACACACATGCACACACATCAAGAGATTATTCTGGAAAAAGAAAATGAAAATGAAGGTTAGAAAAAGAAGAAACCATGAACAAGAATCAATTGGGAAGCGTTCGTGATTCAACATGAGACTGAATGTATTATCACTGTTGGATAAGCAGAAACATTGGTTGAATAGGTAAAAGACGAAAGAAAAACGAAAGAGAGAGAAAAATATGAAAAACTGATCATTGACGTCGTAAACGTTTTATATCATTGTCTGATGTTGATAGATTTTCATCCATTGAACGTTTGAGCAGTAATTGTTGTTTCTCAACGAGATCAGCAAAAGTCACTGGTTGTTGTTGTTGTTGATTACTAAGAGCAGAAAGGACTTGTTGTTTTTCATTTATTGATGTAGTAGATGAGGGTGAAGACGAGTCATCCTGTGAATCACACGCTGATTGTCAAAGAGCTTTGCCCGGCCTCAACAATTTGACAAAAACAAAAAGAAAAACTAAATTTTACTTAATTAAAACTTATGTTTTCTTACAAAGCAAATGACATATTTTTAAAATCATGTTCAGGAAATCCAGTTAAAAATAATGTTGAACAACCACCATTCAATTGTCCATTAGCTGTTGCAAGATTTATAGATTGATTTGATTGTTGTAATTGTGTCATACCTGCTGTTGCTTGCATTGGATGACCCATACCCTATATTTGCAAAAGAATCAAAAATAAATATCAATGAATCAATATATGTGCAAAGATATAGTGTAACAAGCAAATTTGTGCATTAGAATAAATAGGAAAATAAGATATAAATATGCGCACGCGCATCGACCAACGATTGATAAAGAAAAGATGGAAAAAATAAGAGACAAATATACATATATATTTTGTCTTTCCATGTTGATCATTCACACGCATAAAAAATATTAAAAAAGTAAAAGTAGTGAGTGAGATATACTAAATAAACTTCTTTATACGCTCCTATGTGTCATATTATTTATTTCAGTTGTTTATTGTTGTTTTGTTTAAATAGTGTATACGCGCGCGTGTATGTGAATATGTTGTTTATTTGGAGCTGTGTCGAATATGAAAGTAAGAAAAATGAAAACAAATTGACACTAATTGTGCCAGTGGTCAGTGATCGATTGGCTAATAAGGTGGAGAGATTTGTTGTCTGTTTGATACTGATTTTTAGTTTTAAAATACTTTTTTTATTTTGTTTTTCGAACCATCGATACTTACATACTCAAAATCAGCTTATTAACTTAAATAATATATACGAAGGAAATTTGCGTGATTTTAATAGACATATATGAAAATTTTATTAATCAATTAAACGTACCATTGGTGGTCCATGAAGAGTAGTATGTAACAGTGCAGGATGATGTAGACCAGCTGGTCCTAAATCGAATGTTAATGGTTGACCCCAAGCTTCAGTAGGAAAGAAAGCGGCGCCTAGTTCTTCTAAAAGAAAACAATATAAATTCATCACAAATGACATTCTATTGTAATAGGATATACGTGGAATTTGTATATATTGTTGTGTTTGAGCTGATAATGAATTTTGAGTTGGATGTTTAGGTTTTTGAACTTTAGTATTCGATTTAGCAAATTCAAGACGAAGAGTTGCTGGAAGATCAGGATCAAATCGAACTCCCTAAATTATCAATAAGTTATTTTTATAAGAAAAGATTTTATTCATTACTGTAAGTTCTTGTTTAGCTGTTTCTGCATCAACACGATTGGCAAATGTAACAAAACCAACAGGTGATAAATTTTTACCATTTTTATTTGTTACTTTTAGTAGACTTCCTTCATAACCCTAAATAACAAAAAAAAAGAACTATGATAACCATATCGGTCATACTTGTCCAATTCAATTGTATATTTGATCAGCCGATAGACAAGTCTCTAATGACTAACACTTCTCTCTGACTGTCTGTCAATCATATTCATGCAAACGATATGTTATAAGAAAAAAATAAATAAAATAAAACAGACGAAAGATGAAATATCTTCTATGTAAGTGTGACATGAATATAACACTTCATATCAAAACACTATAAAAAATCTAATTAAATCAATAATTTACCTTGAATCCTCTAAATAGAAGATAGAGCTCTCGCGGTTTAGCATCCATTGGTAAGCCAGATACGAACAAAGTTCGAACCTATAAAAAATATACATAATTTCATTAAGATTAATTATTAAAAAACGAAAAAAATTAAAAGAATTATCTTTTATTATCGAGTGTTTCTCTAATATAAATATACAAACACATACCGGTCGTCTATATACCAGATGTGTCTGATCGGTATTTGACCGAAATCCTTTTTTGTTGATACTAGTATTCGTATTAATAGTCGCACTTCCATTGTCGACTGTTGTTTCATGTGTCATCTCTATGTCTAATATGATAGTCGAAGTGATGAATGAGTGATGAAAATCTGGTTATATTTTGATCAATAGTGAGAAAGAAACAAAGAGTGATTGAAAAAAAAAGCAAGTGAGTGACACACTTGAAGTGAACAGTTCTTCCTAATTGAGAAATGAAGAGCAATGATGCGAAGGAAGACGACAAGTAACGACAATTAAGAGAGAGAGAGAGAAAGAAAATAAGAGACGAAAAAAAAATGTTGTTTATACAATTGGTGATGACGAGAATAAGAGATGTTGCGTGTGTTGATCTAAGTTGCATATGCGCATCAGGTGTGTCGACATATATACATATATATATATGTGCTTATTCTATTCAATTAGTTAATAAGAGACATATATACCCCCCAAAAAAATAAAAGGAGAAAGGAATAGATTTTCTTTTTCCATATAGCAAAATATAACTAGGGTAACAAAAATAGGATTTACTGCTTCTGGTTAGACTCACCTCTAGCTTACACGACAATGATGACGACGATGACATTGTCGTGCACATACCAACACACTTCAAAAGGCTTTTACGGTAAAAAGAAGAAAAACAGACGACGATGACAATAACGGCAACGAAGAGGTCTTTGTTCGAACTAATTGAATTTCATGGATCAATACTTGAAAAAGAATAGAGAGGCAACGTGTCTATGTATGTTTGGCACTATTAAATAGACAGAAGAACGAAAAATACAGGAAGACGAGTCGATAGAGAATGAATATATAAAATCATTTTACTTTTTCGCTCTTTTCGCTTTTTTTTTCTTCGTTTTCTGTTTGCTACCGTATTGAGACATTTTCAAAATTCCACTTCTCAAATCATAAAAACGAAAAGAAAAATAATAGTGTAATCAAAGGTTACTTAGCATGCGATAGATGTAGTGCCATACATCATGTAATACGAGAAGATCAAATCAAGTTTTTTTTTCTAAATGTTTCTAACTCAAGAGAACAAAATATGTTCGTGATAGATTACCAAAAGGTCTAGTTTTATTTCATTTCATTATAAAATATCTCTTCATAAAATAATAAAAGAAAAACTTTTGTATTTTATTGGAACAATTAATAATGATGTTATATATTCGGTTGAGTAAATTTTTCTTCTCTTTCGATCACATATATATCATCGATAGCGTGACTAATTATGTCCGAAATAAGATTGCGTGATAACATAGTCGTACAATTCTCAATTCGACTAAAAGCTTTTTTTCTCTCTCTCTCTCTCTTTCGATGTCATATGCAGATATATATATTCGTATTTCGACATATTGGGTCGATCGATTGATCAATACTAAAAAAACTATATTTTTCCCTGTTATTTGTATATTTATACGAACGAAACAATCTGTGTATATATATATACATGTATATTGATCTTAATCACTATCCAGGGAGTACTTGTCTTTGTCTAGGGATAATTTGATGATTACCAGATATCTTTAGTTTTTATAGTTGAAGTGCAACAACAAATCACACATACAAAGCAGTGAATACAAGTGATGATATTACGAAATAGAAGCAATAGGAGTCTTTTTAGATTTCAATCCAATTGGTTTAAAATTAAAATGATTTCTATTTCTTTCTTTTTTTTATTGTTTATATTGATAAGTGCTCATCGTGTTTAAACATATATATATATTGTGATAATAGTGCATAAGCTTCATCGATTATAGAAGTGCTACAAAAAAAGGGTTACGTGCTAATCATATGTGTTGAATTTAATATAAAACTCAAATGTGTTTTTAAATTCTGTTTGTTTGCTTACTTACTTCATTTAGTTCATCAGTAGAACTCTTCATTTTGTAGCAATGACTACAATAGACAGTACATAATAGAACGAATTGATAACTATATACATACATCAACGGTACACAATCACTATTCTCACTTCTTTTTTCTTTTTTCTTTATATCTATTTACCTCAGCAATCAATATATATATATGTATGTATGTATGTTCAATAACGATTGAAAAAAGAGAGAACGATAGTCAAAAGGTAGCTAGTGTTGTTCGGTCGTTTGCCGCCGCCACTGTAGTCGCATCATCATATCAATTTAAATAGGTAACGCGAGAGGAGTAAAAAAAATGCAATTGCACATTCTTGCTTCGTTTTCAATGATTATGAAAAAAAGAAGAAGAAGAAGAACAAGAACAAGAAAAATAACTAGAGAAAGTTCTTCTACTATTCCCTCGGCACTCTACTACTTCTTCCGTTGAGCATTATATACAAAAGAAGAAAATGAATTTTTTTTTAAATGCATAAAATTAAGAAGAAAAAAGAAACCGGAAATTAGTTAGTAAAAAAGAAGGTAAAAGATTGATCGGAACGAAGAAATAGTCCGATCACTTGTCACATATAGGAAAAGTTTAATGTACCCTCGAGTGAATGTAACCAAATGGTCGTCGTCTGTAATCGGAAACACTTTTCATTCAGATAGAAATAAAAATGTGACTAAATAACAATCGAATAGATATTCGATGGTCTAGAACACTCGATATACATACTAATGAATTTTATCATTGAAACGAAACGAAATCAAACAATTGATCTCTATCTATGTTATTTGCATCTGTTCAGTGATAATCGTTATGACTCACTACTATATTCATATCAATAGATCTATACACAAATTACATTAAATCAATGTCTTCGATTGATATTTGAATATTTTTTTTTCTCTTTGTAATTAACTCAATGAACGATGAATAAGATACTATTCATTTATTTTCAAAGAATATCAATTTAAATTAATTCGAATACATAGAAACAAAAAAAGTCGATTAGAGATAAGCAAAAGTTCAATATCATATTCCATATGTGAACAGGTGTTGAAACGAGTTCTTTCTTTTTTTTTTATGAATAGATTTATTGACTACAATCGAATAACTGATAATATTCTTAATTAATGGCGTAATTTTCGAGTAAGCGCTCTATCTCGTTTTTACCGTAATACTATTTAAGAAATCTATCAATAGATTATAGAAATATTGAGCTATATAAAATAAAAAACTTCTATGTAATTCTTCTTATCTTATAATAATTACCGTATAGATTTTTTTTAACAATTCGTCTTTGACAATCTATCAAAAATAACAAATGAGAATTACCAGAGAAAATAACAAGCAGTAGAATATTATCTTTTTATTAGTATGAAAAACTTCTTATGTCTATACGTCTACGTTGGATGCTAAATATATCTGTAATTATCGGAGTATACGGGGCGTAACGATAGAATTGACTACGTACAAACAAGGTCGATATGATATAGATCTATTGGATATATAGACAATATTTGAACAAAAAGTCAAATATGTAATAATCAAACATAATGTTAATCGTATATTTTCTTACCTAGAATCAATTCTATTCAAACTATTATTCGTATGTTCATTGATAATAATTGGTTCCATCACCAATACAATATTTGTTATTTTTACTCAATATGAATTCATCGGTACTATATACTCCCGTTGACTAAAGAAACATTCGATTAAAAAAGTAAAGCTAGAAGTATGAATTTCTAATAGTAGTCATATTTCTTCTTGTTATTTCATTGTCTTATTGTATAAAAGAAAGAAGAAAAAAAGAGGCAAAGTGTCTTTCTTATGTTTTATAATTGTAATTCCATATGACTTATATTGTTCTTTTTCTTTTTTTTTTTCAATCATATATATAAACTTTCTTTTATATTATTATTTCAAAGTTAAAATATTGCCTTTAGGTAATATAGTTCTGAGCTAGTGTCAATTTGATTCATAAAAGTAACACTATCCTGATGACTATTCTTTGTCATTTTCTTTCTTCTCTCCCTATTTTTCATCCACTCGATAGGTCGACAAGTATCTTCAAGTAACAACGGTGCGACGATAAAATAATTGTTTGTATATTTTCAATAAGAATAATATATATATTTCTTCTTCTTTGTATTTTTCCTTTCATTATCAGTAAGAGAATAAATCAAAAAAAAATGTGATCATTATTGTGATTCTCAAGCAAATTATTATCTTCCGGATGAGAGAAGAAGCCATCGACTTTCTTTTCTTCTCAATAATACTGTTATAACTATTCGTTTTAGATTTAATACATGTCTTATGAATAGTTCCCTTGTGTAATAATAATAATGATGAGTAAAAAAACTGACATGAATGTACGTGTGAATTGCCTAAGGGACAAGTGGAAAATCGATTTTCTTTTATAAGAAATGTATCTTTATCACTCATCACGTCTTACTCGTATCCTTTCATTCATTTACTCAATCGTTATGAAAAGAAAAAGAAAAACAGCTGCGCGCTCTAACTATTAGTCTATGGTCGTTTGGATCTTCCGTCTTTCAGCCCATTAACTACATATGCTCACCACCATACTCAATAATGTAATAATCAGAAAGCATTGACAATCAATGTGGATCGTCACTCGTGCGTGAGCTTTTACATCAACATATACACATTTCGATCTATTTGACAATTTCTACTTCTGATTATAAGAAGCAAATATATATATATATTTATGTATATATTTACATAGACAAAGGTTTCTTCTTCAATAAGCAAGTTATAGAATAAAAAAAAGATTAATGTCCTGCGTTCATTCTTGTCTTACTTGCTCGCAGGTCCATAAGCTAACATTGGTAACATCTGCATCGTTCTTTTGATAATGTATAAGAAAAGTGTATGAGGTCGATAAAAGTAATAAGAAGCAAATGAAATGTAAAATGAAAACAGGAGACTATTACTAGAATAAGACGATGAAGAAAAAAAAAGAAATCTCTTCTTTGTCTAAAACCTTTAAATTAGCTCATTTGCAAATTTTATACATATGTTTGCATGTCAACTAAGTCTTGCTTTTATTCCCTTGTCAATATCATTAATGTTTTTTTTTTGCCTCTGATTAGAAAAGAAACGAAAAGAAATTCTAGTACCTAGATTGATTATTATTGTCTTTATTCACGAATTGATTATTCAATATTACGAACAAACGACAATGACTGATTGATTAAAACATCAATGACTTCGGAATAGAGACTAACAAAGTTAGTTTTCTCCGAACGATAAAAAAATGCTCGAACAATGTCACTTTATCCGAAACAATTGAGATAAACGATAATCACCAATAAGCTTAACAGGCCTCTATTTTTTTTTGTATAATAAAAATGCTACTATTATGTTGCTGAAACGATCAGAACAAGCAGTGATTAAAATCTTGTCATGTGTAAATGTATTTATATGTATATATATACAAAAGAAAGATGATGAGATAGAAAAGGAGGAGAATAAGAATAGAAATATAGACAATAAGATAAACAAATAAGACAAAACAATTAGAGAATGAACCAAGCCAGGTGGTAATCTCTTTATTGTTACTCATGTAAAAGAAATGAATCTAATCATATGTCTATAGTAAATATATTACATATTATATATTCCTTACCTCATCATCTGTAAAACCAATATTATTAATTGATTCCATACTTTGTGAAAGACTATGTCCGCCAGAACCACTACCACCACCATTATCGTCACTGATATTAGTTGTCAAAAGTGATGATGGGTTATTATTATTATTATTATTATTATTATTATTATTATTTGTTGTTGTTGTCAACAATGAAGCACCATTATTAGTATTAGTGACTGTTAATGAATGAAATGTATCATTGTTGGATGTTGTTCTCGAAAAATGTTGTTGAGAATGTGATGGAATAGAAGGTCGATGAAGCGAATGTTGTTGAAGTTGTTGATGAGCAACATTGTGAACAGAATGAAATGTTGTCGGCCCTGTTTGTGCTGATAGTGGTGATGGTGGTAACGATTGTTTAAGATGTGTTGATTTCGATCCTATAGCAGATGATGATCCTGGTAAAAGATAAGCGGCAGAAGATGTTGCCATTTGCATAATCAATTTTCTATATAGCTTAGTCTAAAATAAGATGACATGAAAAAAATATTTACTTATATTATTGAACAAAATATACAGTTTCTTTAGTCTGTATTTTTTTTCATATGTATATGAGAAAGGGAAAAGAAAAAGTGATACACGCCCGTTCAAACGACGGTCATGCGCGCATAAAATTCTTCATCATCAGACAAAAAAAAGGAGAGGGAGGGAAAGAGGTAGAGAAGAGAATAGAAGAAAAGGTCGTTCTACCAGCTCTACATGTTTGCTCTCTCTAGCTGTGCGACCGAAGAGAGAATTTAAAGGTGTTGTACGTCGTCGCACACTCTTCCTCTCATTTGCGCTCATTTCGTCGTCGTACTAGAGAAGAGGTACGAGTGTTTTCTTCTTTTTTTCTTCATCATCATCTTTTACTATTCTTTGTCGTCTACATTGATCTATCTATCTATCTATTTTTCTATCTTTTTTTTTCTTCTCTTTTCATATTTCTTCATCTTAGAGGCACGCACGCACGCACGCACACACATAAATACGTAATTTACTGAAGTATATGTTTGAAATCGAAAAAAAAGATGTGAGAGTAAATGAAGCTAAAAGAAAAGAAATGAGAATAGAAATAAACTACATCAGTCGTTAGAGTCATTTTTTGACAAGTAAATTATCTTCATCACTACCCTTTTCTACGTCTGGTGCACACGCACACGCACACTTTCATCAATACCGAAATATAAGGAAAGTGTATGATGAAGAAGAATAAGAAGACGAAACAGAGAGGAAGAGAGAGAGGGAGAGGAAAATCATCTCTTACTCTGTCATTTACTTTGTCGACAACATCAACGAACTGCTGTTGTAGTTCTACTAACCGATAATCATCAAACATGGCGTTTAGACCAATTAGCCGCTGGCATTTTCGCAAAACTGCAAAGACACATAAGTAGACATCAGAAGTTATATTATCAAGCATGTACGATTAGAAAAAAATGAAGGTCGAGTGGCCTATGGTCTATTCGCACTTTGACATGAATACAAAGAATAAAAAAATGATATAAAAAAAAAACAAAGAAAAAAAAAGAAGAACTAGTATATGAAAATTCTCATCATCATCATCATAATTTTCTTCTTTATTCATATTGCTTCGAAATAAAAGATGCATGCGTGCACCCATACGTCTATATACGCTATAATAAGCACATGGAAAGAGCTGGCAAGTATAGACAGACGAAGGGAAGAGTGCCAGTTTGATTGTTTGTTGATGTTTTTCAGAACAACGATCGTGGCGGGCAATTCTCTCGTTCTTCATCCTATTGATTATTATTTTTTTATGCTACTATATATTATTGCTATTACTATTGCTATGACCTACATTGCAAGCATCCTTCTTATGTATGATTAGTGTCAATATCCCGTCACTGTATGTGACAGACGTCATATCATAGAGAGAAAACCCAGAAGTTCCTGTAACAATAGAACGGAGAGGAAAAAAAGGCATATTTCAACTCATTAAAATAAATGAAATAATTATTGATCTGAACTAACAAAACTAATCTACTATATGTAAAAGAAAATGAGTATATGCTAAAGACAACATCACGTTTAGAATTTTATGATATTTATTTGCCAATAAGATTCAAATGTAGTAAATTGTTGAATAGATTTCTTTCTTTTTGTTTTCTGACTAGTATTATTTCTTCGTTTGTTTAACGATAATAATGTGTTAAGATCATAAAAAATCTCTCGTAGTGTCAATATAATATATATATATATATATCCATTAACAAGAAATGACCTTTTCCAGATATAGTGATGAGACATCGTTGATAAATAACGAGTAAAAGAATATCTGAAAAAAAGGCGAGATGATCTCATTAGAATATGTTACATAAAGGATTAGGTTTACTTTTATTTTTCTATAAATAAATATATTCTATCTGATTTATTTCAATTGATAACTTATTTTCTTAACGATTAATGAGTGTCTACTAATAGTTGAATTTGTTTCATCTTACTATTTTTATGTTTCTTGTTGTGTTCTTCAGGGTTATCATCTGCTATAAATCTCATGAACATCGATATTATATTTATACAGATGAGATGAATTACATAAGAGTACCACGATGATTTTTTCATTTATAATCGAAGAGAGAGAAGCTATAGAAAACTTATTTAAATATTGACTTTTTTTTATTTGTACAAAATATATAAGAATTTCTTTCAAATAATCAATAAGACACAAATATTTATCGAATTAAAATAAATTTACATAATGTTTTATGCAACATATATAAGAGAAAAAAGCAATATTTTTTATTTCTATAAAGATAATATTACAATTTAATAAAAGTTTAATTATATTATCGATAAATTATCAATATGTGCATAAGGGATCTTATCAGACGGGAAATATTTATATGAAAATAGCAATATATCATAAATAGACTCTAGAGAAAAAGGATGTACTACTACTCTGTTAGATTAATACCATATATATAAATACTTGGCAATCGAAGATTAAAATAGAATCCATAGATATATATTCAATTGAAATTTTGTTTTTAATCTTCAAGCATAATAACACATTCTCAAGAATAGAATTATCTGTTCAATAATTCTTCTTGGTACACATATACCTGTTATTTAAGGTTTTCTTTGTAATATCTGCTGTATATAATCAACAAATCTATGTATTCAATTAAATGAAATTACTGTCAAAGCTTTAAAAAAAAAGATAATCAAAATGGCATCTATCAATTGTCTTTGATACTATCTTAAATAGTCCATATATCATAATCAATCGAACGGAAAAACAAAATTCAGTACGATAGATAGCTCTAGTAGACGATGTATAGATAAAATTAATTTTATGAATAAATATATTAAAATATTATCGAAAAAATAAACTTGAATATTTATCTTTCGAATATTTTTTCTATTAGAAAAATATAATAATTTTCAAATATATTATCGCTACAATCAATATGTATTATATAATAGATTCTAACGAATAAATTCATTTTCTATTTATAGCTTATTTTTTTTCAACGTATGTTGTAGAATGGGTTCTTACATATGAATAACTCTTACCGATTTTGAGAAAAAACCAACTTGTTCGAGAAAAATATTATCTATTTTTTTATACTTAATGTTTGAAAAATATTAACTATGAGTTCAACATCGAATTTCCAATCAAAAACAAGTGCTCTCGAAGCAATTAAAAACTACCGTGTAACTGAATTACAAGTCTGTTTTTTCTAAAATTTTATTGATTTAATAAGAAAATAGATATTTTTCTTTAGGCTTTACTTGATCATGCAAATTTATCGCGTCAAGGACACAAACGTGATTTACTTCAACGTTGTAAAACACTTATTGCATCAAGTTATAATCCGCAAATAGCAAATAAAATTCAACAAATAAATAATACTCGAACACATTCATCATCTCGATCAAATCATGTATCATCATCATCATCATCATCATCCCGTGCTCATCCAATTGTTTTACCTAAAACTCCACCCATTGAAGTATTACCTCAACCAAATCTTATTCAATTCACTAATTTACCATTTTTCGACAAAATTCGTACTATTGGATGTGTAAATATGCCTGTTGATTGGCATACATTTTCTCCGATGCAATTTATATTAAATGAAACAGATCTTGGTTTAATACGAGACAATTCAGCTAAAATTTTTCTTCGTATGGCTCCGACAATTGTCTCCGAAAGACATAATGATATTTTACCACCTTATTTATTTGTTCAGTGCAATGTAATATAAATATTTAAGTTTTTGTTTTTGAAACAAAATTTTTTCTTTTTTCTAGAATCAACAAGTTATTAATAATAATCTATCAAGACAAGTTGGTTCTCAAGCACATTCAATATTATTTCCAACTGATATAACAGATAAAGTTATACTTAAAAAAAATACAAATAATACATTAAGTTTTCTATGGGTACAATCACCGACAACAATGTCATTTAAGAATCTACCAAAATCATATACATTAGCAATTCATTTAGTTCATTATGTACCAATAAATACAATATTTGATTTAGTTCTTAAACGAGAACCATTTATAAATAAAACAGATAATGATAATGATAGTGATATTGAAATTGAAGATTTAGGTTTAATGACAACAAGACAACGTGTTTCATTAATTTGTCCAATAACTCAATCTTTAATTGGCGTACCTGCTAAATCTGCTTATTGTTCACATTTAACATGTTTTGATTTAAAAGCTTTCTTACAAATGAATGAACGACGTCTTCAATGGACATGTCCATTGTGTAAAAAATCAGCATCATTTGAATCCTTACGTATTGATCAACGTTTACAATCAATTCTTTCAAATGTACCAGCAAATTGTTCAACAGTAGAAATCGATTCATCTTCTGTTGGTTGTCAATATATATTTGATACTGTTAAACAGGAAAAAATTGATGTAACAGATATAATACATTCAGAACGACAAAATGGAAATGAATCAATACATGATACTTCTCTTAGTAAGTAGTTTCAATTTTTAGAGTAAATAAAATATCGAGACGAATAATATTATTTCGTTAAAGTCATAATAACCGTAACGAAGGTCATATCGATCTTTTGATGAAAACTATAGAAAATTTGTCGAACAAATCATCATCGCTAATGATGTTCGCCATATGTTTTATTTTTAGTACAAAACAAGGAACGCTCGTCCGAGGACTCGCTTAGCTCTTTCTCGTAGGAATACATCCTCTTCACATTTACTGAAAAATCGATTTTCGATGTTTTTTTGACCCTGTGGACATACAAGTAGACAGTTTATCGCTGATAGACTCTGCGCTACGAGAAGGAGAACAACAAATCTTGATATGATAGTCTACAATGTTCTTTATTGTAAATAGATTATAGAATGTTTTTTGTTTTTTCTAGGATCTCGCCGTCAATCTGATGGAAGTGATTGTATTGTACTTTCATCTGGTAGTGAAAGTGAAGATGAAGATGAAGAAATTAATAATGATGATGATGATGATGATGATGATGATTTTGATACAAATAATCCTTCAATATTAACATCTCCTGTACTTCATCATAGTAATGGTATTGACGAACGACAAAATAATAAAATAATTGATCATACATCGCCGTCAACACTATCTCCTATTATATCACCAGTTGATGATGGTAATTATTGGGAAGATATAGCACAAATAACATGTGATTTATCCTCAGATACAAGTGAAAAACTTTCTAATCGAAAACGAACTAATAGTTCAAGTTCATCTGTATTATCATCAGGATCAGTATTGTCGTCATCATCATCATCAAAATCAAATGATGATCGTCATCGAAGAAAACGAAATAAACGATCATCACCAACTAAATCACGAACAGCTGAAATTGAAGTTATAACACTGTCATCAAGTGACAATAGTGATAATGATGATCAATTGTCATGATCATATGTTCTTCTTTTGTTTTTTTTCTTCTTCTTCTTCTTTTGAACTATATTTTTTTGTGATGTATTATTATTATTTTTTTTTTGTTTTCATAACTACTGTACATTTCAAACGTTCTATACATATATACATATTGTTTACTCGTGTCTATGTCTTAATTTGTCTGTACGTTATGTGGATAAACAAGAGATAGAGAATAACAGAAAAAAAAACAAATTCTTAGAGCAGATTTAATAAACTGTTTTGTCTTTATATTTAATACTATGTTCTAGATTATTCCTAGACATGACGGATTTTACATCTGTTAAATTATATATTTATGATATCTCACATGGTCTTGCCGCTGCATATGGTTCAGCATTATTAGGTACATTCTTTTACAAAAATTCTAAGTTTCAATGAATTAAATCTTTTTATTCAGGTAAACAAATTGATGGTGTTTGGCATACAGGTGTTGGAGTCTATGGTAGAGAATATTTATTTGGTTCAAGTGGAGTTTCATATACATCACCCGAAGAAATTCATCGACAAGGATTAGCACCTAAACCAAAAGTGTAAGTTGTTTTTTTTACACATAACTCAATATTGAAATATTTATTAATTTTAGACGTGATCTTGGTCATACAAAGAAAAGTCTATCGGAAATTCAAGCATGGATTACGGAGAAAAGTTCTACTAGTTTTCGGTAATTGTTTTTTCAAATAAAATATTTTGAAAAAAATTATTATTTTTAAGTGGTCTTCGCTATGAATTACTCGATTGGAATTGTAATAATTTCAGTGATGAATTTACAAAATTTCTTCTCGATAGTACAACATCCCTCATACCCGAAGAAATACTTGATTTACCAAGATTCGTCAAAACAACGTAAGTCAAAACCATAATATTAATATAATTTTTTCTATATTATTTTATTTCAGTCCATTAGGACGAATGCTTTTATCATTTATGAATAAAGATCCAATATCTGCAGCACAACAACAACAAGGATTCAATAATAATTTTGCTGAATCTTCAATGCATACCATGTCATCAACTGCAAATAATAATACAAAATTAGATAAAACTCCAGCTCGTAAATCTATTTTACCGGTAATTGATAAATTAAAATTACGAGTTAGTGTTATTGAACAAAAATGTAATCGAACATTAAATGCAATTGAAAAAGAACAATTAAATGATATTGATCAATTATTTCGACCTGATGCAACTTACTCACCTATGTTAACACGCGAACATCTAATGCTTTTAAGTATGAAACAAATTTTTTCGAAAAAAATTTCAAAATATTTTTTCTTAGTTTCTCTTATGATCAATTCAATTCAAGATCAATCTGGTCAACAAATAATCTTAGAAATACTTCAATTATTATCTGAATATGAATATGTTATTAAAATTATAAGTGAAATCAAAGGACAAGAATCTCCTATTGAATTATTAAAAGGACTTAATGAACAACCAGAACAAATACAAATTGAATTTTTACGTTGGGTAAGATTATACAAAAGCTACTATACATATTTTAAATCCAAGCTGTTGAGTACGATATGTACCTGGATTTCTATCTGTGACATTATTCGAAATTTACACTTGGAAAAGCAAAAATGTTTAAATTTTGTTTTTCTTCATATAAATATTTATATGAAATGAATTTAATCATACAAATCGAAATTTTTGTTTTTTATTAATTTAGTTTTCTTTCATAGCGGCGACTTCAAATGGACGAACAATGTTAATTGATAT
>CAJNOI010000019.1:248160-340282 GCA_905250115.1 Adineta steineri | reverse complement strand
TCATGTTATAATCTTTTCTTTCGCTCGTCGCGTTGTTCTCTTTCTCTCTCTTTCCCTCTTTTCCTTTATTTTCATACGGTTTCCTGTAATACATATATGCATATACATGTACAACATCATTAGAAGAATAAGACCGATGGATAGAGAAAGAGAAAGCAAAAAATAACTCGGTGTAAGTAAAAGACGCGGCAAAATGATAAATCGCCCATATATATACACATACACACAGAAAGAGAAGAGTTAAATGATCTCTAGTTGAAGATTCTCTTCCCTTCTGTCTTTTATTCGTTTGTAGCGATACAATCTCTTATCGTTATCCTCTTTTTTTGCTTCTTCTTCTATCCCTCCTTACTTTGTCTCTAACAAGACAAGTGATAGAAACTAAAGGGAAAAATCAATGATAAATTGGTGGAGTTCTATAATAAAGCAAAATAACAATACTTCTATAAAGAAATTATGAATTGATTGATCAATTGAGATTGAATAGCAAAGAAAAAAGAAATTGAAAACTAAGAAATGTCTGTCTGCTTACACATATATCAACACAAAAGCAAAGAATATGATATCCTTCTGTCTTTCTCTCGTTCTCAAACAATAACCAACAAATAGTAGCAAGATGTTCTAGTAGCCGTAAGGTATAAATCGACTAATTTGTTTGTATGTCTGGTAGAGCAAAGGTGGAGCCATTTTCTGATTGGTAACTTTAAAAAACGGTTGTCATCTACATAGAATTTTGTTCTGTTACATATTAATTTGAAATAATTCATTATATATATATATATATATTAAATATTCAAATCAAGATTTTCTATTACGAGAAATAGAACTAAAGATAAATTTTCTTGGAAGACTGAATAATAAACAATTACTGTAGTTAACAGTTAATTGTATTTGAATTGTTTTTTCTGTTTGACAGTGTCATATTTCTTGTTTCTAAGACAAACAATCCAATATGTATGTATATTGATTTTTTTATTATTTTTTTAGTATAAGTCATAGTATGCATTCTCGTGCTTATTTATTGATAAAACGTGATTTATATTTACTTGAAAATAATCCGGTGAATGGTATTGATATTGAACGTATAGTTGATGATAATTATTTTGATCTCACATTATTTCTTCGTCCATTAAAAAGTTCAATGTGGTATGGTTGTATGTTTCGAATATTTTGTTTATTTTATGATACATATAATGTTCAACCACCAATTCTTCAATTTGATCCGATAAATATTCCATATCATCCAAATGTTGATCCAATAACCGGTCGAATTAGTTTATCAACAAGTGAAAATTGGAATCCAAATTTTACATTACGAACATTATTTGATGAATTAATTGGTATATTTACAATACCAAATCAAAAAACAATTATTAATACAGATGCTAATCGTATACTTAAATGTCGTACGAATGATTATCAAGATATAATCGATAATTCAATTGAAAAAAGTCGACAATTAATAGAAATCATTAATGATGAAAAACAAAGCTCAAATCAAATACAAATTATTTCACCAAAAGGAAAAGATGGTAAATGAAAAAAAAAACAAAAAATTTATTATTTATTTTTTTTTCATTAGTTATTCGAGCACGTTTACATACACCAGAAAGAGGTGCACGACGACAGCAAACAAATTTTAAATTAAACCAACGAATATCATTTGAAGATTATCTTAGTACATGGAAAGGTATAGCAACATCAAAAGCAAATTTACAAGAAGAAAATTTATTTCTTAAACAATTAAATTTACAGCCAAAATTACAAGCTCAACATCTTGCTTTGAATGCTAATGAACTTGGTAGAATTTATTTTGAATTAAATATATATATATATGTAGGAATTTATATTTTTCTTTTAGCTCAACAACTTGAGGATCGAGCACATCAATTTGAAAGACTTAAATATGGTCAATTAACCAAAGAAAAACGTCAACGTAAAATTAAACCAGTGTCACAAATGAGTGTACCAGAAAAGGTTCAACAAGTACATATTGTGACAGAAGTTAATAGTAGTCTTGATGTTCCAATAAATATTGAAAAACAAGAAGATAATTCTGTAAAAAATGATGAAATTGATGAAGTTGATGAACTTATCGAATGGACACAATGTCTACCAACTACAGATGAAATTATCGAAGAAGATTTATCTATTTTATAAGGATTCTATCTTTTTATATAAAATCTCACTTTTTTTTTCTTGTATTTTGTAAACATTTTTTTTTGAACATTTTTTTCGTAAGGAAATTTATCGACAATATAACAACGAATGAGATTTCAATAATTCAAATAAAGGATCATGTAGCTTCGAAACAAGTGTCAGGCTTGAATTTAAAAAACTTTTGTTGAAAATATTTTAAATCCAAGTATAGATATTAACTGAAAACTTGGTATAGAAAAATAATTTAATATCATTAACAATGAATCAATAGTATATGTCTGAAAGTACAATATGTCAATGGTATAAATCTATATTTTATTGATTTATTTATTAATAATGATAAAACAATTAAATATGATTTGGTTACGTTTCTAACAAAAGTATTTTATTTAACAATTGAAAAATGCTCATATACTACAATAACATGTTTTTTTTGATAAGTGATGTCGTGCATAAAATGTTTCTCATCAATTTTGATTTTATTTAATCAATTATCTGTTCTACGACACGATGGAACAAAAATTATATGTAACACATGTATTTTATTTCTTCTAATAAAACTTATTTAGACAATGGACAGTATATCCATTTATTCGAGTGTAGATGTGATTTTAGGAGAAGATTAAGTCTACCGACAACCATACCGACCCACCCCGTCAAGATGAGTATAGAATAAATTGTTTGCTTGCGTGCCCACATATCACTGATTAGTTCAAAAATAATGTGAATGGATAAATATTGTTCATCGAAAAGATTTCGCAAACGAAGGTTGATTATTCTACGATTCTTTTACTGATGAAATGGACTGTATTCAAGTAACAAAATCAAATCTATTATAATAATTCGTTAGAAAATATCTTGACTATGTCAACTTCTTCGAAATATCTCCACGCCATGCAAGTACCGTATCAAATTAGTACAAACTTCACATTAGAGGAGTTGGATTTTTTTTTGGATCTATGAGATTATTTTTGCAATCTGTTAGGAATAGACCGCAAATACATATTTATTTTTAATTACCATAGTATAAAAAAAACAAAGTGTCTGATAAAATGTACTTAGAAAGATTGAAACGTTTATTGCTAACTTTTTTGTACTATAATCTTTAGATATAGCTTTTGTATCAAAAACATATTTGAATATATAAAGAATAATTATAATTAGTATCAGAAAAGTGAATAATAGGTTTTAAAAAAAAAGAAATAATCTATGAAATAGAGTATTAACAGATCTGTAAGTATATATCTAAACTGTCAGTACCATTATTGATCACAGCAAAATCTGGTTTTTTGTCATTGTTGAAGTCACCGACAACAACAGACGAGGGATGAGATCCATAATTGGTTGCAACTACCAAGAAGTTTGCAAATTTGCCATTCCCATACCCGAGAAAAATACCTTGATTGCTGCTATCATAATTAGCAACCAAAACATCCAAGAACGTATCATTGTTAAAATCAGCAACAGCTAGAGAATATGGGCCTGAACGTGAACCAGTGGAATATGTTGTTTGATTTTTAAAAGAACCGTTTCCATGTCCGAGAAAGACACCCATATTAGCCGTGCCATAATTAGCCACGACGATATCTAGATAAGTATCGTTGTCAAAATATCCAACAGCTACCGAATATGGAGAAGAGTATAAACCAGTTGAAAATGTAACTTGATTTGCAAAAGAGATATTACCGTGTCCAATAAAAATACCAATATTCTGTGTGCCTGAATAAGCAACAATAATATCCGTTTGATTATCGTTGTTAACATCACCGACAGCCAATGATCGTGGTCTGGAATGATTACCAGTTGTAAGTGTGATTTGTGGTACAAATACTTGATTGGAAGATCCAAGGAGAATACTCATACGATTTTCAAATGCATTCGTAACAACGATATCTAGGCGAGTATCAACATTGAAATCACCAATGGCTATAGAATATGAAGAAAATCGAGTTAAATACTTCATTTGATTTTCAAATGAACCATTTCCATATCCAAAAAAGACACTTATATAATCGTTGGCCAGATTAGCGACAGCGATATCAAGCCGAGTATCATTATTGAAATCACCAACAGTCACCGAGCCTGGTCCAGCGCCAGTTGAATACGTCAGTTGATCTGTAAATGAACCATTTTCATATCCAAAAAGTATGCTTATATTATTGCTAAGCAGATTGGCAATAACAAGATCCAATTGGTTATCATTGTTGAAATCGCCAACAGCTACAGAAAATGGCTGAGTACCAGTTGAATACGTTATTTGCTTTGCAAATGAATCATTACCATATGCAAGAAGAACGCTGACACTATTGTTAAAAAGATTAGTGACAACAATATCCAGTCGATTATCATTGTTAAAATCACCAACAGCTACAGACTGTGATCCAGTACCAGTTGAATACGTCATTTGTTCTGCAAATGAACCATCACCATACCCGAAAAGAATACTGATATTATTGCTTTTAAAATTCGCCACAACAATATCCAATTTGTTATCATTGTTAAAATCACCAACAGCGAGAGATCGTGGATGAGTTCCAGTTGAATATGTCATTTGGTCTGCAAATGAACCATTCCGATACCCGAGAAGGACACTTATATTATTGCTGAGAAAATTAGCGACAACGATATCCGATTGGTTATCGTTGTTAAAATCACCAACAGCCACAAAGAATGGCCCAAGACCAGTTGAATACGTTATTTTATTTGCAAATGATCCATTACCATACCCAAAAAAGACACTTGTACTATTGCTAGCAAAATTAGCGACAACGACATCAAGTTGGTTATCATTATTAAAATCGCCGACGGATACACAACTAGGAAAACTACCAGTTAAATAGAGAACTGGATCTGTAAAAATTCTAATGTCATATGCAGAAAATATATCCACATTTTCGTTATCATCATATGCAACAACAATTTCTGATCGTCCATCATTATTAAAATCAGCAGAAGCGATAAGAAATGGAGATGAAACAAAATGAAATCCATTACTTGCTTGAGTTGTAAATGTGCCTTCTATATTTCCAAGTAGTATGTTTATATCTTTAGTACCATAATTGATCACAGCAATATCTAATAACATGTCACCATTATAATCAGCAACGGCAATAGCTGATGGATGAGAATTTAAGCTACTGATAAGCATTTTTTGACTTAGAAAAGTACCATTCCCACGTCCGAAAAGAACACCGATATCGTTAGTACCATAATTAGCTACAATGATATCGAGTTGAGTGTCATTATTTAGATCACTAATAGTAGCATATCGTAGACTGGAAGCACCACCAGATGCATAAGTCATGTGTTTGGTTAAGGCTCCTCTATTGTATTGAAGCAGTACACTGATACTATTGCTATCAAAATTAGTAACAGCAATATCTAATCGACTGTCATTGTTGAAATCACCAACAGCTAGAAAGTATGGCGATTTGCCGGTTGGAAACGTCATTTCTTTTGCAAACGAACCATTCCCATTCCCAAAAATAACACTGACATGATTATGAACAACACTGGTGAGAACAATATCCAGTCGGTTATCATTGTTGAAATCATTAACAGCTACAGAGAATGACATAGTCCCAACTGAATACATCATAGGAACTGCAAATGAACCATTGCCATATCCAAAAAGAACACTTATATAGTCGCCAAATGAATTGCTGACAGTGATATCAAGCTGAGCATCATTGTTGAAATCACCAACAGCTACAGATAGTGGCCAAACTCCAGTTATATACGTCAGTTGCTTTGCAAATAAACCATTCCCAAATCCAAGAAGAACACTGACGTCGCAACTAACATTATTGGCAACAACAATATCCAGTCGGCTATCATTGTTGAAATCACCAACAGCTACAGAGAATGGCTGAGTACCAGCTGGATATGTCATTTGTTTTGCAAATGTACCATTACCATATGCAAGAAGAACGCTAACGTTACTGCTATTTGAATTAGCGACAACAATATCCAATTGGTTATCATTGTTGAAATCGCCAATAGCCATAGCGAACGGCATACCACCGACTAAATATGTCGTTGAATCTACAAACGAACCATTATTATATCCAAGGAGAACGTGGATATTATCGTTAACAGGGTCGGCGACAATAATATCTAGTCGATTATCATTATTGAAATCACCAACAGCTATAGAAGATATTCCGTCACAAGTTAAATACGTCATTCTTTGATCTGTAAATAAACCATTCTCATCTCCGAGAAGAACGCTAACGTTGCTGCTATCTAAACTAGCGACAACAATATCAAGTCGATTATCATTATTGAAATCACCAACAGCTATTGGCCCACTACCAGCTGAATACGACGTTTGATTCATAAAACCTTCAAAATAACCAAGGAAAATATCAATAGAACCAGTATCATTGTTAACGACGATGATATCTAATCGATTATCTTCGTTCAAATCATGTATGGCAAACGCAATCGAAGATGAAGAACCACTTGAATAGTATATTAGCGAATCTGTAAAATTACCGTTGCCAGATCCTAAAAGGACACCGATATTGTTAATGCCTTGATTAGTAACAACTAAGTCCATTTTATTATCATCGTTAAAATCACCAATGCCAATTGAGTAGGGAGATGCATTATTAATAGAATAAGTTATCTGATTCGTAAAACTGCCATTAGTATTGCTTAGAAATACACCAATGTTTTTAGTTCCGTAATTAGCTACAACAATGTCGAGGAAGACGTCATCATTGAGATACCCAACAGCAATTGAATATGGATGAGATCCAGCACCAGTTGAAAATGTGATTAGGTTTCCAAAAGTATTATTTTGATTACCAAAAAGAATACCAACATTATTAGTACCAGCATTGGCGATTGCAATGTCTAAATAATTGTCATTATTGAAGTCACCAATAACCAACGACATTGGAAGGGAGTCATAGCCAGTTAGATATGTTACAGGAGATGAAAAATTCCCATTTCCATGCCCATAGAATCTACTTATACTCTGTGTTCCATGATTGACAGTTACAATATCAGGTAGTGTGTCGTTATTCAAATCTGGAATACTAATCGAAATTGGACGAGATGCACCAGTTGAAACTTCTCTTTGATCACTGAATGATCCATTTCCAAATCCAAGAAATATGCCGATATTATTAGTACCAAAATTTGCCACGACAATATCCAATTGATAATCATTATCAAGATCATGAACAGCGATCATGTAAGGAGCAGAACCAGTACCAGTCGAATATATTGTTGGACTTCCAAGTGTAATGTTGCTATTTCCAAAAGCCACACTTATACTGTCTACAGCATTATTAGCGATAACGACATCGAACCAAGTGTCATTATTAAAGTCACCGATAGCGACAGATCGTGGACCATATTTGTATTCGATTGGGCTTGGATCTATTTTATTGAACTTCAGCTCACATTTCGGAACTAAAGAATACAAAATAATAAAATAAAGACTGATAGGATATTCCTATTATGTGGGTCTGTTTTTTTTCCGCTGCACATCCCATGCCCACACTCACACATTAAAATAGGAATCTTTTCTTTAACTTCTATCCAATTCGATATGAAGAATGTAAAACATGAGCAAACCTGATTGTTTTGGTGAAGTGAAGCAGACTACCAGAATACCAATGATCATTGATATAGTTGAGAACATACTAAATGCACAGACAGGATGAACTAATAAATATAATATTGACCAGTAGTAGTATTTTCTACGAATGAACAATACGATCGTATATAATATGAAAAAGAAAATGACATACATAGCTCTGAAAGTCATGTATTTCGTCCATTGATTGTTAGTGTTGTTGTGTACAGGTTTTTTAGTACTACTAATTGACTTCGAGTTCGCATTTTCGATTCGCTCGACAGTTATAATTTCCTAATAAAGCAAGTAGTTGATCGATATATTACTAATATTCGTGAAATATAGTTTAATTAATAAGAAGATGGCTATCAAGGAAATTAGCGTAAGTTATATTGTTCAATTTCAATAATATTCTAACTATTAAAACAGAATATTTTCTGATAAAATAACGCCTGGTCCAAAGATAGTTAAGTGAGATGTTTTATGATTGCAGTCAAATCAAAAATAACTCGACTTATTTATCTCTGATCGAGTCACATAATTGAGCGAATGTGCTCTTCAAGACACTTAACATAAAACTGTGTTTATAAAAAAAAAGCTTACGGCTAGTATGGTATTAATTCAAAGAAAATCTAAAATATTGGATAAAAAGAATCATTTTAGTATTCCGCTGATGAATTTGTTATTTCTTTGGGTTTCATTTCAGTAAAATTCCATTGAAAAAAGTAGATGAAGCTGTATAGAAATTTTACTTCGATGTTGAAAAAATAACTATTGTGAAAAATGGTGGCTAAATTTACCCAACTTTTCTATCATATGTAGATTTTGAAAAAATGTTTCATAAAACACTCAAATACATGTAGGAGAATACTATTCAATGATATTATTTAAACAACGTTGCTTAATCATTAGGCAACAACTCATTAAAATAGATTTTTGAATATTCTAGTGATCTATGCGTAAATGCATTTTTCATACAAAGGTAAGTGTTACATGCCTCATGTACACCGGAGTGCATTGTTCTATTGAGTGTGTATGTACACTATTGATCCAATAAAATATTTGTGTAATTGTAATGTATTTTTAAGTTGTGTTGAACTTGTGATAATAAAGCTACGTTTGATACACGATGTGTCGATAAATATAATGTCTTTACAACATATCATCCTTGCATGATATTATCCTCATATAATATAACAATCTTCACTGAATGTGTATCGCTCTCGTTTTGTATTGTAATATCTTTCTCATCTCCTTGTAGTGTAATCTCTATCGTTATATGTGCCTATTCGTATTCTCTACTGTTCTGTTCTCTTCTCATGCGTAACGAGTAACCTATTGTAACTACTATGTAAGTGTGTGCAAAAGAAAAGAATAAAACAAACGGACAATGCAGTAATGAAGTGAACATTATACACCGAGGATAGCGGTAACAGTACTTCATCAATTCGTTATTGTGCTGACAAGAAAAGAAATAAATGCTGCAGTCGTGACAAATATCTATCCATCTCTTTTATAAATTCGTTACATACGGCACTAGCTTCTATTCAATAGTTAAAATTACTCAATCACTTTGCTTTTCAATGTTCTCCTTGTATAGAAGAACAAGTAAAAGAGGTCAACGAAAGATCATCACCTGAATAAAAAGAACGACCAAGGATTAAGCACAGTCGTGTGAAATAAGTATGTCCTCTATCTACACATAAGCCATGGACAAGAATCGATTTTTTATTGCATCGCTTAGGAGAGATCAATGAGTGATATAAAACTTTCTTCATATTTAACAACACAATCATCATTACTTGTTCTTCCCACGTGGGTAATTAATGCAAATTATAAACAGTCTGAAAAATACAAAATTTATTAACAGTGAACCGACTATAATGCCTATTTTTTTTCTTTTTTCGTTTTTAATTCATAATCTCACTCAACTTTCGAAGTCTCTTTCATTAAAGTATCATATGTGTATTCTAATATTTTCTAGATAACAATACTATATGGGCCTATTCGATAGAGTTTTAATCAAAATAACCATCTTGAGGGTGTGAGTTTGGATAAAGAAAGAATTAATCCTTACTCACACCCATTCATTTTAGGCTGCATATTATCGTTGTTAGTATTCAATTATTTATCATTGATGATCATTTCAAATATTTTTTATATTCCAATTACAATATATGATTAATACTCTTATTTTGACATTGGTTCGAGATCAGTAGGGGAATAAATATTTGAAAAAGTCACTAGAAATAGTATTACATCACAAATAAATCATGAACCAATGTTATATTATCAACTAATATCAGAATCATTATTTTAACATGTAGCATACTCGTCAATTGACAATCCACTGTCATTAAGATCTAAATGAAGTCAAATAAATCTTCACACGTTGAAAAAAAACCATCTATTTTGTAGTTATGTATGATTCATTCAAATATTGAAAGAAAGTAAAGACGTCATCAACTTTATTTAGTCATTTTTGTAATGTAATTATGGAGATGCCATTTACCATCTACAGAAAGCTTGCATATATTACCATCATTGTTTTACTCAACAGACATGCACTTTTATAAAGCAATGCACTTTTTCTTATTGTAATTACATCAACCCTAGATCTTTCCAGAAATTGTCTTTTCTATCGTTTTGTTTTAAAAAATAATCAGGAAGATTGTCCAACTAACTTCGTCTTCTGCTGCTACATACATAATATATCACAGCAGCATAGAAACGACGCAAAAGAAGAGAAAAACAATTTTTTAGCAGATAAATATTTTTCCTCGAGAAAAAAAAAGTTAAAAGTGTGTTGTTATGATAAACAATTATTAAACTCATTTTGGATTGCTAAAAAAACTGTTTGTTGTTATTTATCTAACAAATAAGATGTTTTGTCTTTTACTAATACTAGCATACATAGACATGAATCCTAACTGTTTGGATCATTCTTGCATTGATGAAAGAAAATGTGATTATGTATTGAGTCACATCCAATTATATTTTTTCGGCAATCAAAAAATAAAGAATAGAATACTTCGTGTTTGAATCAATTGAAAAATCCAAGTCCAATGAGTTTGAGTTTTGAGGATTATTGATTTTTTTTGTTTCTGTATGAATTGCGTGAGAATTGATTGATATATTGTATAATCTGTGAGATAAATTTGAATGCATATCGAATTTATATATGAACAAAATGAATTAAATTATTTTTATTTTTATAAGAAAAATTTCACTTGTGACTAAATCTTAATTATTTTCTTTTCAAATCCAATTTTATCTTTATTCATATTCCATATAACATTATATTCTGTTTGTGAATATGTTTATCTCTAAGTAACATATCAACAAGGAAAAAGCGTCTTTCAAAATGGATATTTGTTTTTACAAAATAAAACAAGAGTCATAACTATTTTTTTGCATTAGATTGATGAAATGAAATGAGAAAGGGAAGCACACGCTGCATTGACAAGAGAAAAAGAGTGAGAAAAAGAAAAACAAAATAGTGTTTATAGCTCAACAGATTTTTTTTTCTTTTATTCTCAGTTAAATTCACTTCATCAACTTGCAGTCTAGTTAGTGATGACTTCAAAAAGAATTTGTTTATTTGTTGTACTTATGATTATTACACAATCAGTAGAAGAAGATACGCGATCAGTCATAATGTCTTTAATCACTGGTTCGAAATTTCAATGTTTGAACACAACTTGTTCACCATTCGCTAATATCATCACGTCGGCCATTATGAAGTGTCAAATGGCTTGTTTAGCTCAAATTTATTGCAAAGCAGCCAGTTTTCATCAATCAACTGCTAATTGCGAATTATTTACTGATATGTCAAATGAAATTGCAAATATGTTGGCTGATACTGACATTACTACTATGGTTGTTATTGCTGGAACACGATATCCACCTGGTTAGTATGAATATAGTAGATTTAGGAAGAAATCATTCTGAAAGTATCGGTGAAGACATATCTGACAAAGGAAGGTTCTGGGTGATGTCGATGAAATTATGTAGGCCTGTTAAGTACAGTATAACTATCTTAAGTATGAAACAACTGAATACTCTGACTCCGCCAAGAAAAACATTTAAAGTCAAAACATTTTTCAAAGAGATCTACATATAATTTTTTGCCGTATAACTTTTTAGAACCTTTCAGAATCGTAGACCATTTTCATTTTGAATATCGTACATCTCGTCTGAGTTGTGCACTCTCTGTATTTCCATTGAATCTTCGTAGATGTCGTGAATGAGAATGTGAGTGTATGATCATGATAAATGCATTAGAGTTGGACCCACATTCACATCCACACTTATACTCTTACCCATCCATACTCACCGTCACCGACTCAAACCATCATTCACTTCTACACTCATACCCTCACACATCCTCATCCTCGTCCATCTACAACCACATCTAGCTGTGAGTTTTGGTCTTTAACTTAGGATTAGTTTCTGAAACGAATGCGCACTCGAAGAGAAATGAAATATTTAAGGACAGCAACAGCATGCAAATTGTATAGCAGTCAATCTGTATAATTCTAAAACACTCACCACTAAAATTATAAGAAACATAAAACCATTTGTCAGGATTCTTATGCTAGAGACCAAATCAGAAGCAAAGATTGTGGAAGTATAATTATAATATAAAGCGTCTAAAGATCTACTCTTCTATCACAATGTACTCAGATTTATAACAGATATAATAACTCGAGAAGAAGTAAGTAATTAGGACTAAACCGGTATCCAATGGTTTAGTCTCATTCTAAATTTACCTCTACAAAATAGAACCGACCACGACAACATCAACAAAAAGTGCAACAACAATATCAACAACATCAGTTACAACAACTAGAACAACATCAACTGCAATATCAACTACAACATCAACAACATCAACTACAGCAACTACAACAATAACTTCATCAACTACTTCAACAACAACAACGTCAACTACAACAACAACAACATCAACATCAACTACAACATCAACATCAACTACAACATCAACAACATCAACTACAATATCAACTACAACATCAACAACGTCAACCACAACAACATCAACTACAATATCAACTACAACATCAACAACATCAACTACAATAACTACAACAATAACATCAACATCAACATCAACAACATCAACAACCACATCAACAGCGTCAACCACAACAACATCAACAACCACAACCACAACATCAACAACAACAACATCATCAACCACATCAACAACGTCAACTACAACAACAACAACTTCAACAACTACAACAACTACAACATCAACAACAACAACATCAACAACAACAACATCAACATCAACAACAACATCAACAACAACAACCTCAAAAACAACGTCAACATCAACCACGACATCAACTACGACAACAACAACAACAACCAGTAGTGAGTAATAGGGAAGATGATATGTAGTGTTAAGGAGAGTTAGTCTCGTGATTCTAAGCTGAACTGAGTATATCGAGAAAGCCTTTTGCTCTAAACTTTCGATGGTTTCAAATCTTAATACAACACTCTCTCAATTATTGCTTTTTAATACTTGAAACTGTTCCTATTAACTTCTATAATGTACTTAGCTGTATGTCGAAACATTGTATTCAACAGAAAATGAAACTGGCGATTCCGTTCATTCATATTTTTCTGAAATGTCCTCTGTATCTGTTTGATGATTACTTATCGCCAACATGTCTGTGAATAATATCTTGAGGGTGGGTGTGAATATTTTATTCTTTTCTTCAACAGCCATAGTCTCAATTTTTGTCTAATAACCATTTCATCAATAGATAGAAAAATTTCGTTAGAAAATCTGAGTAAATAAGAGTTTGAAATTGTGATGAATTTGTTATTAATGTCTGTTATTACTTATTATTTAGCAACAACTCCGTATATGTACGATCCGTCCAGTCTCTGGAGATTTGATAATAATACTTTAGATAGTATTGGAAATCTCAGTGGAGTAGCGATCAATTCGCCTAGCTATGTAACACCTGGCATTACCGGTAGTGGATATGCGTTGAGTCTTATTCGTAATAATGTTCAATACATAACAATAGCTACATACCAGAATTTCTCTTATGTCAGTTTTACCGTGGAAATGTGGTTTTATCTTACTTCATCAAACCCAAACAATTATGGACTCTTCTCTCAACTTGATAACGGAACAACTGATCATGAAATACTTTTTATGATTAACAATGGTCACATCTATATGAGTTTTTTTCAGGATGATGCTCCTGGTACAACTTCAGTGTCAACAAACACTTGGTATCATGCAGCTTTTGTCTATGACTATCCATCACGAACACAAATCGTGTATTTGAATGGATATCAAGATGGCATTCATACATCAGCTGGACCATATTTAGGCATGGCTGGTGCAATAACTATTGGAATGTATATTGATTATGCCAATACACTTCAATGTTTCAACGGGTAAGAAGAAAAGACTGAATCATTTTTTCGTCTACTATATTGAACTAATACATCTGACTCTAAAAATATTGTCTATTCTATATCAAAATTTGTTAATCAGTAATATATATTAACAAACTATCTCGTATCTATCTAAATTTCTTCACTGGTAGTTCATTTCTAAATTAGTACTGAACTTGAAAAGAAATGCACATTAATTCGTTAGTTTTTTGACAATATATTATTTTTTGTATGTTTAGCTATATAGATCAAGTTTCGCTAACGATGCGAAGTAAAACTGCTACGGAGATTCTTGGCGATGCTACATTAACTACATGGCATTCATTTGATAGTACACCATATTTTGATACAGGTCCACTTGGACTTAATGTAAAAGCTGTTAATATTACTTCAGTATCTGGTAGAGTGAATCAAGCAATAAGTTTCACTTCAAGTTCATCTTATTATCAGGTAATTGATTAAATTTCACTGTTTACAGTTAGCAGCGGTGTAAGAGTAATTCGATATATATAATAATTCAAATATTTCGCATAATGTAAGAAAAATAAATAAATAGAATCAAAATAGTACAAATATCTTTCTATATTGCATGAGATCCAATATGTAATATTTATTTAGGTAAATGGATTTGTCCTCCTGGGAATTTCAAACAGCAGCTTTTCAATTTCTCTCTGGGTTAATCCAGCAACAAGAAATGGATCAACTCTTGTTCACCTTTCAACAACAACAAATGGACAAGGATGGTGTGTGGATTTGATGGGGTTTTCCTCTACTGGTCAAATAATAGTCACCGGTTGGTCTACTACATATCTGCAAGTGGTAGGCCCTATTCTACCCACTAATATCTGGACGAATGTCATCAGCACTTATTCAACAACAAATGGTGTTCGATTATATGTCAATGGAACGTTAATTGGTACCACAGGTCCAATGAATTATCTTGCTTCACAATTAGTAAACATTCTAACGTTAGCCAACCCCCTGCAAGGCGTTAGTGGTGGTGGTGGATGCACTTCATTGTCTATTGTTCCAAGTATTTATTTGGGCTATTTAGACGAGTTTCGTGTGTATTCTCGCGAATTAAATGGCACAGATATTCATGCACTTGCAAATCCTTAGAAGACCTACAAAATAAACTCTTTATTTACTAATATACAATATATTTTACTAAATGACATTATGATTTTGTCCATGATTTTCTGCTTTTTGTCATTGTCATAATGCCATATATTTATATACCAGCTATATCTTCTTTTGTTGCTTTATCATGCGTGGATTCATATAGAGATATTCTCGAGTGTATTCAACCACATTCGTTTCTTTCTTTTTCTTCACTGTATGTCGTCATCGTATTTCTTCGTCAGCTTCTGTCTTTGTATCACCTTTTAAGGAATATTTTTTCTGTTCGCTCTCTTATACGCTTTTCTTTAAACAATAAAATATGATATGCTTTACAAAGGAATCAATTTATATTCGTGTAATGTTCCTAATTAAACAGAATAATTACCATTGAGTTGAATGGTAAAAAATATTTGAGTTCTATTTTAACAGAGTACTATGCAATAAAATCAATGATAGAATTAAAAAGAAAGATTAATTTTGATCTTTATATCAATGAACGTTTGTCACAATTAATAGGAAAATTATTCTATATCAAGTATAATTATCCAGCATCAGATTATCAGTTTTTGAAAAAAAATAATTTGTATCGGATGAATTTTTCTAAAATATAGAATTTATAGGTATTATTCCTATTCAAAAGGTTTTGCTTTATTAACTTTGTCACTTGAGATTATTCTTAACAGATTTGATACGAATATTAGATTTCTAATGAGATTGATTATCTTATTTATTTTTGCTAAAATAAATAATTATTAATTGACATATTCTTGTAAAGTTCAATAATATATAATTATTTACCCATAAGTAAATAGAGAAAAATAGATTATAATGTTTGAGAAAATAAACATCATTTTTCATAATTAGATTTCAATTATGAAAACAATATTTTACTAGAGATTAAGGCTATAATTCTAAGCAGAGTAAATAATGAATTTAATAACAAGGAAAAGTTTGTCGAAAACGAAGTTTTTTAATACTAAATCCTAAAAGTTATAAAAACGTTATATCTACAGCATTAAAAAGTATTCATAACTCTTGCTCATTATCAACATGTAAATTGTAGGCAATATTTTATTATTTTTCAATAATTACTATCTATTATTTATAATATTAAACAGCTTTTATCCCGTCCGTTTCTTGCACGAATAAGAAATGAAAATATAAGTACAAAATCTTATTCATGTATCTCATCACAAACATATTCATAGAAGTTATAAATGTTTGACTTGATATATTTCTATTGAGAAAAAGTTGATGAATCAATGTATGAGAATTTTTTTTAAATTGAGAAAAAAATATTTACATTTAATTAAGATTTAATTCTATTACGTCACTTTCACAGACAAGTTCAATAATTAATACGAAAATATATTATAGAAGTCTTACAAGATAGAATTCAATTATGATACAACTTTGAAGAATCCAATGAATAATAGAGAAATTGTTTATATTTATGAATTTGAAATGAATTCGAAATATGCTAAATTATCCTGAGAGTTTTTTAAAAGAATAATTTGTCATACACCAGTTGTATTACACATATCTGAATATCATTTTATACTAATTAATATTTCTTTTATGAAATAAAACTTATCAGTCAAAACAAAATCTAAGAGAAAAATTTTCAAAAGACGAATTATCACACTCTTCATTTTCTTGAATATAATCTGAATGATTAAAAGAAAAATGAAGTATGGATATGTTGCATATTAATTTTAATCGTTTTTAAGAAATAATTATCAATGTAATAAATAGTCAAAAACTAATTCTTATGTATATTATAGTATTGCCTTCAAAGACTGGTGAATATCTGAACTACGTGTACCGTAGATGGAATTTATTATAATAAGAAAGTGTCGCTCTGGCAGACTAATGTTACCACCAATCCGCACAATTTCGTCATCGCAACATGTATTTTTTTTCAGATTTTTTACCTCTTGGTAAGTTTTGTAATAAGCAATTCATCTCGATAGTATGTATAGCATGACATCCACTCTGTCTTTATACATATCACTTTTCTCTTTATTCCTTTGATATAATATATACAAAGACAAAACACATATTTTTTTTTTGATATATTAGTTTATTGATCCCATAAGGGTTATCAAGATATACAATTAAAAAAAAGAAACATTGATTAATTTAGTGACGATCAAATATTTATCACACTTCCCATCACGTACTTAATAATACGACATAGAACTAGGAGAAGATAATCAAAATTCGTCAATCATTACAAGAATAAACGTTAAAGGTAAACATTCGTGAGGCTGTGAAAAGATTGGTAAGAAGTAAATAGTCGAAAGAGAAAAGAAAAAGAGAAAGACATATTGTTAAGGTGATTCAACATATTTTTTAATAGAATTTTTAATTTTAACATTAGATTTTTTAAAAAAGTGTTTTTGTTTTTCATAGTAACAAAAGAAAGAAAAAAGATTTAGATTCGTATGATGTGCGAGAAGACAAAACAAATATGGTGCTCCACATACTATCGAAAAAAAAATTTTTTTTTATAACATACTAAAAGACTATTTATACTAAACGTTTTTTCTTTTTGTTGTTTGAGTATTAGAATAAGTTAACCGAATAGACGAAAACATCAAAATGTCGCAACTCTGCAGTTGTGGTGGATCTAAAAATAATGATGACAATAAACAAGTTAATAAACAAATCAATGCTAAATTAAAACAAGATGAAAAAGTTTTTCAAGCTACTTATCGATTACTTCTCTTGGGCACTGGTGAATCCGGAAAGTCAACTATCGTTAAACAAATGAAGATTCTACATAATCCTTTTACTCCAGAAGAAAAAGCTGATAAAATCCCTGATATAAAACGTAATATTCGTGATTCACTAACCAGTATTATACGCGCTATGGACAAAATTAATCCACCTGTTGAACTTCAACATCCAGAAAATCAAGGTCCTGCTACATTTATGATAACAACAGCACATTCATTAGATTTTGATTATCCACCTGAATTTTTTGAACATGCAGCGATACTTTGGAAAGATGCGGGTATACAAGCCTGCTATGAACGAGCGAATGAATATCAAATTATCGATTGTGCTAAATATTTTCTTGATCGTGTTCATGAAGTTAAACAATCAAATTATATGCCCAGTGAACAGGATATTCTTCGTTGTCGTGTGCTTACATCGGGCATTTTCGAACTTCATTTTGCCGTTGAAGGTGTGCGCTTCCATATGTTCGATGTCGGTGGACAACGTGAAGAACGACGAAAATGGATACAGTGTTTTAATGATGTTACTGCAATTATATTTGTCACCGCGTGTGACACTTTTAACACGATGCTCGCTGAAGATGAAGGAGAAAATCGACTGAGAGAATCTATTAAACTTTTTAAAGATATTTGGAATAATCGATGGCTACGAACTGTATCTGTCATATTATTTCTCAATAAACAAGATCTTTTAGCTGAAAAAATCAAAGGTGGTCGACGACTTGCAGATTATTTTCCTGAATTTGCTGGATATGTTCTTGCACAGGGTGAACAAGGCAAAGCTGACCGGGGTGAAGATTCTGAAGTAACTCGAGCTAAATGTTTTATTCGCGATGAATTTTTGCGAGTTAGCACGGCTACCGGTGCAAATACTCATCAATGTTATCCGCATTTTACTTGTGCGGTTGATACAGAAAATATTCGTCGAGTATTCAGTGATTGTCGCAGCATTATTCAACGTATACACTTGAGACACTACGAATTATTGTGATACCTATCTCTTGTACTTCTTTCTCTCTCTCCTATTCTCATCTCGTAGATTTGTGTGTACTTGTATTTTAAGATGTATTTCTCTATTTTTTTTTCTTCTTTTTTTTGCGGTGTACGCAAGGGTTCTCATCTTCATATATATTTATTTTATTAGCAAAGTAAACTTTGTATTTTTTCATTTTTTTTTGTTCCGTTTTTTGTCAAACGCGCGTACCGCTCAACTTTTAGTATCTTAATTCACACTCACCTTCTCTTAATCCTTTTTCGAAGAACAAATAAATAAAACACCTAGAACACGCATGTCGAAATTGTTTGGTGCTGTCTATGCTACTCTGTTGTTGTTGTTAATTGTTCTTCTTGGTATAATTGTTGTTGTTGTCATCGTGATTGTCTTTGACCTTAATAAAATTCGTTCTTGTCTTTCCTATTTCAGACCTATAACAATCGTTATGCTCGTCGTATACAGTCTGTCTGTAGGTTAGCCGTGCTTCTTTTGTCTCTTGCGCATGTGTGCCAATAGTGACCGACAAAAAAAACAACATTATTCATTCTATCCATTTCTTTTAATCTTCTGCTAATATACATTATAATTCTAAAGAGAAAAAAAAACTATACAATTCGAATCTCGACCTCAGTGCCTTGTTTTTTCTTTTCTTTTTCTTAATTTAGCAGCAATAGTCATCGGTTGTTTTGTAACTCATCAACAACCGTCATGATATCTAAAACCAAAATTTTTCATTTCTCTTTTTCTTTCTTTCTCGCTTTTTTGTATTTTAAGAAGAAAATAATTAGAAAAAAAACGAAATATGTACGTCATCAAGTATTTTGTCCGATTTGAAAGTTTGTTTGTCTACTCTTTCCTTTTAACACACGTATATACACAGATGCCCCTTTTTCGCTCGTTCTGGTTTCTCTCTCTCTCTTTCTCTCTATGCGTGTCTCTTCTAACTACTTGAATGAAGTTTTCTTATACACACAATTAAAAATGTACAAAAAGACAAACAAAAAGAAAATAAATTCTCCGATCAAATACATGTCGCGATGACAAAATTGTGCGGATCAGTGGTAACACTAGTTTGTCCGCGCAATACTTTTATTTAATTAAAACGAAAACGAACAAAAAAAATATTGTAATACATGTACAAGATGATTTATGTGATATCTTACTTGAGTCCTGCATAATAGTTATCATCGATAAAATCTACACAACTATTTCGTAAAAAAATGAATGACAATATCTATATTTTACATTATCTTTATGCATTTTAAAATTTTAACGATCAAGACTTATGAATATAATAGATGATCGATATGAGATTTGAATTTGTCTATTCAGTTGTCACTTTTCGACTAAGATCGAAGCATAGAATCCTGAATGATTTACTCTGAATATCAAACTGATTCTATATAATAAAGTACGATATTTTTTATTGTTTGTTTCATTTTTTTGTGAATTACGTTTTATACGTAATGTATCATGCTATCAAAAGTTAGGGACTCATATTTTGTTTGCCTAAAATTCTTCTTAGTACAATTCTAAAGTGTAGTATGTATTGTATACCATTTATTTATCAAAATCTAATTTATATCTGATAATTCAAATATATAACAACAAAAAAGAGAATTTGATCAAGAGTAAACTTATTCAAGTATTTCATGATGTAATGAACGCTAAATAATTATGTTGTATTTTTCGAGTATTAATTCTCTTACATTCACCACATATGAACCTATGATAAACGTATATTATTATTATTATTATATATCGAATACCTAATGTAAGAATCAATGAAAAGGTGTACTAAATTTTTATTAAATGTACATTAAAAGATAACTATAGTAAAATAGTACGCCATCTATCAGTTATATATTCATTCCCTAACTCGAATAAACTAATCGCAGCAGTTTTTCTTTTTCTTTTTCTAACTATATATGTATGATGTTTAAAGTGCTTGATTTTGTATTTAACCATAAATTTTCTGTATCGAGTCGTTCTATAAAAAACCATATCTTGTAATTACATAGGTAGATATGAAAAAAAACCGTCAAAAATATACACAACAAGCCTATTTTACTTGAGATATTCTTTTGAAATAATAATAAATCCATCTGAATAAATTATCCTATTAAAATTATGACTGGGAAAAAATATTGACATACATAACGTTTTTTTTTACGAATGAAATATTCGTTATATTGAATTCATTAATGAGAATATTAGAATTTCATGATTTAAGAATAACAAACTATAAATGATCTCTCATTTTTAACTCCAGATGTTTTTATTGTCAAAGTTATCTATTCAATATTCCATACGTTCTTCACTATTTCAATTTCAGAAATATCATTCCACTCCGAAAAAAATGGATACACTTAAATCAATTCTGACAACAATAACAGGTGGTGATAATAATGACAGTTCTTCCACATCATCCAATGAACAAATTCGTCATCAACTATGTAAAATTGATGACATACAAAATGGACAAATGAAAGAATTTGAAATAAAAACATCACTTGTTAATACAAGTGTTTTACTTGTTAAACAAGATAATAAATTTTATGCATATTCCAGTAAATGTTGTCATTATAAATTACCATTAGCAAAAGGTTTGAATAAAATGTTTCTTTTTCTATTTAAATATAATACATTACATTGTAAATATTACAATAGGTGTTCTAATTAATAATCGTATACGTTGTTTTGCACATGGTGCATGTTATCGTGTTGATACTGGTGATATTGAAGATCATCCAGGCCATGGCAGTTTACCAAGTATGTTGATAATAATTTATTTTTATTTGAAATCTAGGACATATATATATCTTTTCATTTTAAATAGAATATAATGTTGAAATTGTCGATGATCATGTTATTGTGGTTGGAACTAAAGAAGAACTTGAAAAAGTAGAACGTACAAAAATACCTGATAATCTTGAAATAGATGAGAAACCAGTCGTAGCTATTCTTGGTGCTGGCGCAGGTAAATATTTTCGAAAAAGAAATATATTGTAGTTACTCTAAGATTTTTCTCATTTCAGCTGGATTTACATGTGCTGATATGCTTCGTCAAAATGGTTTTCGTGGTCGTATTCTTTTATTTACACGTGAAGGAACATTACCCTATGATCGTGTAAGTCATTTCTTTCGTTTTTATAAATCAAACACAAAAGAAAAAAATGTAATTTTAATAAATATTTAGGTACAATTATCTAAACAACCATTGAAAAAACCACAAGAATTACTTCTTCGTGATCAACCTTATTTTAAAAAAGCTAAAATTGATTTAATACTTGATACTGAAGTGACAAATATTAGTTGGAGTACAAAAAATTTAACCTATCATACATTAGGTAAACAAATGAAATCTGAACAATATGATTATTTAGTATTAGCAACTGGTTTACGACCAAGAAAATTACCACCATCAATTCCAGGTGGTGATCTTCGAAATGTTTTCTATTTAAGATCAATGGAAGATGCTAATAATCTTGTCAGTATGTTTTCATTGTTCTTCGATTTTTCTTTTTTTCTCTATTCCTGTATCCAATAGATAAAGTGAAATCACCTGAAACAAAAAATATTGTTATTATTGGTGATTCATTTATTGCATTGGAATTATGTGGATGGTTAACAACAGGTTTAGCTGGTCCGAATGGAAAACAAGAAGATGCTGACAAGAAAAATGTTTCAGTAGTTATGCTTTTAAAAGCTCCAATGATTCGTACGAAAAAATTGTTTTATATTTGTAAAAGAGAAATCTATTATTATACTCTAGGTATTTTTGGTGAAAAAATTGCTCGAGCTGTACAAAAAGTTCATGAAAAAAATGGAGCTAAATTTTATGCTGAAGCTAATATTACTGAATTAACAGTTTGTTATTTTAAAATTAATAAATTTATTTTATTTCAAATTATTTTCAGGGAGAAAATAATATTATTAAATTTGTACAATTAGAAACAGGTGAATCGATTCCATGTGATTTAGCTATTGTTGCAATTGGTAGTGAATCATGTACTGAATTATATAAAGATTCACCAATTGAAATGTCTGAAGATCATTTTATTAAAGTTAATGATCGTCTTGAAACATCTGTTGAACATGTTTTAGCTGTTGGAGATATTAGTAAATATCCATTACGAGTATTTAATTTAGATGAAGTTAATTGTCAACATTGGCAAATGGCATGTTCAACTGGTCATCAAGCTGGTAAAAAAATAAGTTTTATATATTCTATTTGTTGAGAGTACACTCTGATTGTTTTGAAAATATTTAGAAACAAGATTGTAAAGTTTCTTTTCTTATTTCAGAAGTTGCAGAAAATCTAGGAGTAAAAATTTTGTTTATTATTAATCCTCTTATGCTTTACTCACTACGAAATTGAGTTAAACATGCACAGCGTATTTTCTTCACTGAATAATCTATTGAATCTGATTAATTCGTTTGATCTGTATTTATTTTTCAATTTTTAATCTAGCTGATACAATTTTACATCATTATCTTGGTCAAACAAAAGGTGGTTCACGTCCATTGAAAACTGATTTTTACACTGTACCAATCTATTGGACAACACAAAATAATAAAACAACAATTCGTTATGCAGGTTATACTCGTGATCCTGAAAATGTTGTTATTCATGGTGATCTTGATGGTGAATTTAAATTTGTTGCATATTATATTGTTGATGGTTATGTACGAGCTGTAGCTCAATCAAAATATGATCCATTATCAAGTGAAGTTGCTGAAGTTTTTCATCATCGACGAAATATTCGTAAAGAAGACATCGAAAATGATATGTATGGTTATCGAAAATATTTAGATTTTAAAACAAAAAAACCTGAATAAACATTATTTTTTTCCTCTTATTCTTTTGATTTATTTTTTAACAATGTTTAACATTTTAACGTAGATTTCCTTACTAATCCTTTTCTTAATAAAAATAAAAAAGAAGTAGAAACTATATGATTATTCCTATAAGAATCTTTCTTTTCTTTCAGATGGATGATGAAAAGGATATATACTCACGTATACGTTGTCCAAAATGTGAACGACGTTTAAATAAGCCTCATGAATTAAACTGCAAACATTTAGTTTGTCGAGATTGTCTTGAAAGTAAAATAAATATTTTTAATTCATACTGATGTTTTAAATATTTTCTGTTTTTGATTAAGTTATTCTTCAAAATCATCGTACAAATGCTCGTTGTCCAACTTGTGAAAAACCTCTTGAGAACTATGGGATTGAAACATATTCAGAATTATCACCAAAACATGCTGTTTCACGTCTTCTATTAACGTTCAATGATGTTAATCAATGTGAAACTTGTAAAACTTTTACAACAGTAGAAAAATGTTCAAAATGTTCAAAAGATCAATGTGATACATGTTTGGATAAACATATAGAAACGCATAATCAAACCAAAAAACAAGTGAATACAAGTTCAGATGATCTTTCTAAAGATGAAAAAGAACTTCTTGAATCACTTAAGAATATTTTAACAGAAAAAGAATATGAAGATTTCGTTCAAACAGCAAAACTTTATCTCAATGATGCTATTTCAAAAGGCAATGATACAAATAAATCTTCTAGATCAAATGAATCACCGGTGAATATTGAAAAAACTCCATTTTTCGTAGAAGCAAAACCTTATGATTGGTCTCAACATGAAAGATTTATTGCAGATGATATTTTGAATAGTAAACCGGAACGTGTTCAACAATTACTTCGTCTTAATTTTACTCCTCGACCTTATCAAATACGAATGGTACGATGTGGATTGAAAAAAGAAAATTCACTTGTTTGTCTTCAAACTGGTGCTGGAAAAACATTTGTAAGAAATATTCTTTCTTTTAATTTTTATTAAAGTAAACAATATACTAGGTTGCTGGAATTGTTGCTAAATTCTTTTATATTCTTTCACGTCAAAAACTGAATAATTCACCAAATATACCAAGACAATTTAAAGCTGTTTTTCTCGTTCCAATTAAAGCTTTAGTTGATCAACAATGTGAAGCTTTTAGAAAAGTTTTCATCGATGAACCTGATTCAATACTTCTTAAGGTTGAGAATCAAGCTGGAGAACGGTAAATAAATATAATTTATTGGAAAAATAAAATAAATTATTCTTATTTAGATTTAAAGATCTGTTTAATAATTTCAATATTTTCTTTATGACAGTACAAAAATTTGCTAATTTTGTTGAAGCAAAACATGCTGATTTAAAAAAATTTGATTTAGTTATGATTGATGGTAAGATTCTAAAGAAAAAAATAATATATAAATAAATCAAATTTATTTTTATTATATTGAAGAATGTCATCATTGTTATGACAATCATCCAATAAATAACATGATGCGTCAATATCATCGCTTACAAGCATCCGGTTATGATGTACCACAAATAATAGCCTTGTAAAGAAAAAATAAAATTTTTTTATAAAATTATTTTCAAAGTTTATTAGGGACGTACCGAGGTTTCCAGGGTGGAAAAGGCGTAAAACCTTAGTACCTCAAGCTCTAAAAGGAAGGGAAGCGTAACATACTTTTTACTTAAATCTAACACCAAAAACACGTAAAAATGCATGTTTTTGATTTTATTGACCAAAAAAAAACTAAATTTTTCCAAAGCAGAGGAGGAGCGTAAAGCCCCACACACACCATAGTCGGTACGCCTCTGTAGTTTACCGTTTTTTTTTCTAGAACAGCAAGTGTTGGTACAAATAAAAAGAATGCATTTGATCATCTTGTTCATTTATGTGCAAATCTTGATTGTTTTGATATATGTGCTATTGGAAGAGGGTTGGAAGAAGAAGAACTTAAAAATTCAACAAATACACCAATGGCTGATCACATTGTAACTGTATCAAAAGAAGAATATGATCCAATCGTTATAACACTTAAAGATAATGTTATGAAAACCATTGCAAATCGTCTGGCTCTTGATATATCTGCAATGGATAATCAAAAATTAGAAAATGAACTTGTACAACGACATAAAGATGCTTGTAAAACGAACGACCATGATGCAGTTGTTGGTACTGATTATTTACGAAAATTTAATGTATAAACGAATTGCTTTGGCTTTTTTATCTTTTATTTATTATTTGTAATTTTTTTATTTAGCGTTTTCTTATATTTTATGATGATTTACCGTTGAAGCAATGTATGCAATGGCTTGAAGACAAATTAGGATGTTCAACACCAAGTTTACCTACACGATTTGAGAAATTTTGTCAAGAAAAATTAAAAGAATTTCGTGATTGTGCTAAACAACAAATGCTGTCTTCAATTATGGACAAGCCTAAGTTACGAAAACTTATTGATTTGATAACAAAGCTACATGATCCTGGTTGTCGAGGTAATATTATGAAATTGTATTTCTTAAGTATCTATTTTTGTACTCTTATTTCAAACTATAACATAAGATATTAACAATACATACATACATATGAACTACAAGAACTATTGTAACTCATTGAATATAGACAATTATATATACATAAAAGATCAACAAAGTTATTTGTCTGTTAATTATATCTAGGAATAAAAAGCAGAGATATTAGTTGAACCCATTATTTGAAAGTAACGAAAATTATAAAGATCTTTTATTTGATAACGTAAGCCTAATCTAACCTCAGAGTAGTGGGTTGTTTTCTAAAAATTCATAGTCTTGATATTCTAGTTATTAAACTACCAGATGAAACTAAAGTAAAAATATATATGATTTACCATGTATTGGATCAAATCAATTAACTTGTTATTTTACTTTACCTATAGAAATGTATAAATTCTTAATCATATTTTACAGGATTAATTCTTGTGCGTACTAAATTTCATACAGTTGCATTGGAAGAATTTCTTAATAACCATCCAGATATAATGAAACGTCAAATAGCTGTAGGACATCTCACTGGACAAGGTTCAGCGGACGAGCTTTGTTTACCAGGCACTCAACAAGCCGTGCTTTTGAATGAATTTCGAAAAGGTAAATTTTTTGTTTTACAATATAATATGACACAGTTGAATATATTATTTTTCAGGTACAAAAACTTTACTTGTTGCAACTGGTAAGTTAATAAACTTCTACTGAATAAATATGAATATATCTTTGTTGCTTATATAGATGTTGCTCAAGAAGGTTTAGATGTAGCTGAATGTTCTTATGTCATTCGTTATGAATTTGTATCAAATGAAATCGGTACTGTTCAAAGTCGTGGACGAGCTCGAGCTTCTCAAAGTAGATGTTTTATTCTTACAGAAGCGCGTAAGTTCATTAACTGGCAATTCTATTGATTAATAACTAGTTCATGTCCTTATTTTGAAGAATCTATAAATTATCAACGTGAATTAGAGAATCGTGAACGAGAAAATGAAATGAAAGAAGCAATTGATGAATGGCGTAGAAGAGGAATTGATGAATTTCGAACACTTGTAAACAAAGAACAAGTACGATCTAAATATTTATTGATTCATTAAAATTTACTTCTTCCTTTCTAGGAGGATTTAATAAAGGAATTGTGTAAAAGTGATAGTCAATCAGGTGCTACAAATTCTTCTCAAAATCATCAAAAACCCGCAAAGGAGATACATTGTCGTTTTTGTGATACATATCTTTGTAAAGGTTCAAGTTTACGACTTCAAGGCTCAACTATTGTTTGTGTCGATTCAGAATTTGAACGACTTGTTAATCCACGGAATTCAGCTGGAGGTAATTTTAATTAAAGATTAAATATTTTAGAATTTTGCTTATTTTCTAGAAAAATTTAATTGTCCTAACAAAACATGTCATAAAGAACTTGGTGTTGTTGTTCTTCTCTCACGTAATTCTCCAGCATATGCATTACACATAACAGCATTAAAATTTTTTATGAATGATAAAAATGAACCCGTCCTTTTAAAAAAATGGAGTCAGTATCATGGTTTTATGAAACCAGCAGTATAATTTTGTTTTAAATTATTTTAATAAACCAGAACTGTATTTTTTGTATTAAGTTTTGTTACTAATAAATATTTATAATATATTTTCTATTTAAATTATCATTAATGACTTAAATGTTATACAAATGAAAGAATATTTAATATTCAATCGATGTTTAGACTAGATGAAGAATCATGATCACAAAAAATATGCAAACACATAGCCTTCTATTTGAAAAGTTCGATGAGTATTTGACATTTTATCCAAATTTCTATGGCAATAAAACTTCGATCGTCTAAATGTTTCGACAGTATTTCAGAATACAAACTATATGAGTTATTCAATCAAAATTTAGAGTCTTGTTTTTGCACTTTATTCAAACATGTATCATGTGATAAAAATATATGAGTCAAGTATAGCGTATGAATGTCATGTGAAAGTGATGAGTATGCGAAGTGCATATTTAGATAGTCAACTGATGGGTTGTTAGATAAACATAAGATACAGAGAAATAAATAACACATGATTCATGTTTGGTTGAGAGTAATTTATTTTACGCATAATGTATATTATCGTATTTTTTTCTTTCATAATACATTCGATAGGTTACTACAAGTAAGCTAACACAAAAACAAACCTTATTTTTATCCATGATTCAAAATATTACTCATCCGAACGATTTCTGAGGCTATTTTTATAACAATTACGAATATTATTTATTATATCTTTGAAAACTATTTATAATATTATAAATATGTTTAGTGAATCGATGATTATATTTAACAAGCAAATACATACATTTTCTACTATGAAAAGATTGATAAAATCAATCGAAAATTTTCGTTTTATTCTATTCAACAGCGACCTCTTTCGTTATAATTCTACGATTATTGTTTTTTTTTCTATTTAAGATCATTTATAATCATTTATTAAATAAACAAAATCTTAATTACTATTTAATTACTTCATATATCTTTTAAATAATATAAAACATCATTGAAATCGTATCGAAGGTACAATATCCATCTCATGGCGGTCGATTACACAAAGAACGCACGAAAAGCACGCGTTATGTTTCTATTGATATGTTGATTATTTACGATTTTTTGGTCATTGATTATTATTCTTTATTCGTGTGTATTTTGTAACTGAAAATTGTCGCGCGTGATCGCCGTCGTTATTAACCCTGTTTTCTATTGTTCATAGTGTACATAGGCCTTGTCTATCTGTTCCCTTTTCGTATCTTGATTTCGACGTTTTGTACCTATGTAAAAAAAAAAATAGACGAAAAACGACCATTATACATTCATCAATTTTGAACTATTAAACCCCGGCTGATTATTTTGAACATTTTTCTATTTCTGGTCAAGCAGTTTTCTTTTTTCTTTCATACTTTCGATATAAGTACAGTAAGTAATATTTAATTTAATCGAAATTTTTATATTCATTTTATTTATTTTATCTAGTTATTCTTATATATTTCATAAAATGTGGACATCACAGAGTAGTACGGATTATAATTCCAATGGTAAAAGCATATTTTACTGATGAAGTTTTTATATGTATGATTATTTTTTTCGTTTAGACCGTTCGGCTCATTCTGTTTCGCAACCGATTAATATGCCAAATCGACCATCGGATTTAACCGCAGGTTATGTTGATCAACATAGTGCTGTTTTTTCACCTAAATCAACGGATCCAACTAATCTCGGTGTTAATATGTGTATGAATATATTAGACGGTGATAACTCACCACGTGTTAAAGATAGCACAATTAAAGATGTTTCACAACGTTTACAAAATATGAAAATTTATGTACGTATATCAATTCTATCTTTTAACGGCTTTGGTGAAAGATAATTCGATTACATTTTCAATATACTTAGTTTTAACCGTAAAAATATATTAAATTTATTGCATATTCTCGTTAGTAGTAAGACTATTAAGAATAAATCAACAGTAGTTTTATTTTAATTTCGCATACGTTAGATATTCATTAGATCATCTGTTTTTATATATTATATAAACTATTTTCAAGTATTTGTTAAGTGTTTAAACGACTATTTGTCACTTAAAATAACTTTATCACAATATGAATCACTTTGAATAATTTCAAGAGAGTACATCAATTTGGTAGGTACACCAGACTAAACGATTTCTCTCTCATATATAGATATGCTCTTTAATTGATTATGCAAGATGTAAAATACTTTTCTGAAGCCATTCTTTCTTTATCTATTTTGAAAATACAAAATTTAAACTTTTCTATTGATATTATTTTAATAAATATATTTGTAATTGCCTGTTAATTCTTTCAAGATCATGAAAATGATAAATTAAAATATGATTATATCTATTTAGACTGACAGTGATAATGATAAAAAACCACTTGATAATTCAACTGATTTTCATGTCGATGATGGTAAATCTGATGAGACAATAGGTGATAATGTACTACCAAATACAAGTCGTAAACAATCGCCACATTCATCTCCTGGTCATATTAATAATGACTTAACAAATGGTATAACAAATGAAAATCTTTCATCAAATGATCAAATAGGTCCTAATAATGATACAAACGATAGTGGAATGCCTTCAGGACATTCAATGATAAACGGTATGCCAACAGCATCAGTGCCAATACCATTTCAACGAATACCAACAAATGATCATCAACAGCAACAACAACAACAACAACAGATGTTACTTTATCAACAACAGCAGCAGCAACAACAACAACAACAACAACAACAGCAGCAGCAACAGCAACAGCAAGCGTAAATTAATAAAAAGAAAAGAAAAAAAAATATATAATATTTTGATTTTTAGTTATCAAGCACAATTTCAAATGCTTCAACATCCGGCAGCTCATTATGAAATGGATCCACGTTCATCAAATTTTCAACCGTTTGATTATACATTAATTCAACCACAGTCGTTCGTTTAAAAAATTTTCTTTTTCTTTCATTTAATAAATAATATTTTCTCTTTTTTTTAAGATATGAGAGTCAATCAATTATTTCAGCTTTTAATCCACAAGCATCAGGTGGAAATCAACAGGATGCACAATTAGCTAATCTAGCTCAAGGGTCACTTATGTCATGGTTACCAACAAGTGTTGCTGCACAACAACAATCGGCTAATCAACAAACACCATATGGTTCATCATCAAATCAATACATACTTAATAGTAATCAAGAAAATTATTTACAATCATTAGCAAATTTTCAACAACCTCAAGCTACACATCCATCGTATCAACCGCAGTATTGGTCAGCCGTACCAACTACTCTTATGTTTTCTGCTCCACCACCGCAAACAATATTAGCACAACAACAGACGTTAAATAACGAACAACATTCACCACAATCGAAAACTAATAATAATAATCGACCATTAACACCGTCGAATTCAAATGATTTATTAAATTCATCACAATCAAATCAACAACAATATATTAACATGCCTGGTGCTACACAAACAGCAGGTATTTAAAATAATAACTTGTAACTGATAGGAAACTATTTTTATTTCTTTTTAATTTCAGTTAATTTTCCATTTTTTGCCGCTGCTTCACCAACATTTCTTGATCCAAATCTAATGATGCAAAATTCCAGACCACCAAATGGATCACCTGGAATTCGTATGTATCAACAACAAGTACCAATTCCAAGTAATTTATTCGATAAATAAATATTCACTTCTTATCTATATATTCTATTATAGTTAATACAAATAATCAAGGTGGTCTTTATGGTAGTCCAGTTGCAAGTTCACTCTCAAGTTCATTTAATGGTAATTCTAACAGGATTGATTAAAAAGAGATATTAAAATTAGCAAGTTCATCATTCAAAATGAAAACTTTTCACAGACTGATTTTTATTCTTTCAATTTTTTCTGTAAACGATATCTTTTTATTCATAGATGTTTATACTGTTCCAAATCAACGACGTGATGGTTCAATAGCCGATTTTTCACGTTATCCAGGTGATCTTCGTTTATCTAAACAAGGACAACAACAACAAACTCCGTTATATCATGGTCAAATTGGAGGTTTACCACCATCACCTGCATATAATAATTTAATACCTTCGATGACTCCACCACCAACATCAAATACAGCAAATTTTGATGGAATGTTTAATGCTCGATTTTTTCCACCAAATAATCAATCAAATAATGGTTCACAACAACAAATTATTAATGGTAATGATATGTATGTTGGCCGTCGTAGTGTTGGTAGTATAAGTGGAGCAATGCCAAGTTTTTATCCTCCTAATGTATTTGGTGGCAATGGAAATAATACAAATAATTTAAGTGGAAATGGTAATGCTCGTGATACCAATGTTAATCGAAGTAAATTATTAGATGATTTCCGTAATAGTCGAATGCCAAATTTACAATTACGTGATGTAATTAATCATTTTACGGAATTTTCAATGGATCAACATGGTTCAAGATTTATTCAACAAAAACTTGAACGTGCAACAAATACAGAAAAAGATATGGTTTTTAAAGAAATTCTTCCTAATGCACCTCAATTAATGACTGATGTTTTTGGAAATTATGTTATTCAAGTAAAGAAAACAAATTTTGATTTTTTTTTTTTAATATAAATAATTCCTTTTTTTAGAAATTTTTTGAATTTGGTACATCAGAACATAAGGCATATTTAGCTCAACGTATACGTGGAAATGTTCTATCACTTGCATTACAAATGTATGGTTGTCGTGTAATACAAAAAGCTGTTGAAACTTTACCACCAGAGTATCAAAGTCAAATATCTCGAGAATTAGAAGGTAATGTTGTTAAATGTATTGAAGATCAAAATGGTAATCATGTTATACAAAAATGCATTGAATGTTGCTCAAGTGAAAGTATTGAATTTATTATACGAGATGTTACAAGACAAGTTTTTTCACTATCGGCACACCCATATGGTTGTCGGGTTATACAACGTATACTTGAAAATTGTAAAGAATCCCAAACACGACCTATACTTGATATTTTATATAATGAATTAGAAAATCTTGTTCAAGATCAATATGGTAGATATTTTTTAGATAAAATAAGAATGATTTAATCTAATTTTTTTTTCACTAGGAAATTACGTTATTCAACATGTATTAGAACATGGTAAAGTTGAAGATCGCAGCAGAATTATAAGTGCGATAACTGGTCGTGTACTTTCATTATCTCAACATAAGTTTGCAAGGTACAATATAAAAATAATGAATGATTTTTAAGAAAGAAATTCTTTTCTTCATAGTAATGTTGTGGAAAAATGTGTAACCTATGCAACAAGAGATGAAAAAAGACAACTGATTGATGAAGTTGTTTCGTTTGGTGATGGGTAAGAAAAACACCTCTAGAAAATATTTAGAATAAAATAATTATTTGTTTCATTTTTTTTAGGCCTAATTGTGCTTTACTGACAATGATGAAAGATCAATTTGCTAATTATGTTGTTCAAAAAGTAAGTTATCAAAACGAGAAGTTTTCAATTCGATGAAAATATTACATATATATCTTTTTTGAAAGATAAGAAAATGACAATTTTCGACAAATATTAATAGACAGTATTAACATTGATTAAGATAAATGATATCGAAAAATAGAACGATATTAATCATCCTTGAAAGAGAAACATTTATTTATAGCAGAAATCAAATTGAATACTAGCACTTAGTGATATCTCGCGCAATTGACAAATTTTTTTATTGATGTTAAGTTTTATGGATGAATTCAAATAAAAAAAGGTGTGAATATATGAGTTTCTTCTCTCTTTGAATACTATATACTCATATTGACATATATTTTCCTCGTTATTCATACTCACCTCGGCGGTTGAATTGTTGTTTGAAGATAAAAGAAAGAAGAAATGATTAATTGTCAACAAAAATATCATTTCACGAAAAAAGATAGAATTACTTGAGATACTAATAAATATTTGTATAAGTATAGTAAGTAGATTTGTTATCTTATGACGCGTCAATATTGAATATATTTAAGATTACTTGATAGAAAGTTTTCCGTGATCTTATTCTAGTAAGCTATTTTTATCATATATAATTTCAAAATCTACGATAGTTAATTATATATGACAAACGAGAACTTATTAACTTCACAAAGAGATTAAGGAAATAGCTTACAATCTTTCTAAAGAAAGAGTACATCAGATATGAGCATAGATGCGAATGATTAGTAAACTACAGAGTCACCCTGACTCCGACGATGGCGGGGGCGAGCATATAATCGTGAAAAAAAATTTCCGGGGCCAATATTGGAGTTACGTCAATAAAACAGTCAAGAGGTTTACGTTTTGTTTAACAGTATTCTTATTATTCATCTGTTAAGTAACTAACAAATAAAATATACTAATTCAAGGAAATTAATATATCATCTAAGTCATTAAAACTATCTTCGGCTTCTAACCGTCATTGTGTAAGAATGTTGCAAGTAGATTCTTGAGACGACACTGTGAGCTGTTCACTTTTAGTGATTCAGATGTTGGTCAACTGCAAAAATATTTCCAGAGTCGACTTTTTCGACCCCGTAGTTCAGTTATTCTTGAAGGCATAGACACGTTTTGAAAACATTTAAAGGACATTAGTGAATAAGCTAATTGGTTCGTGCTTAATGTTATGTCTCCCCTCTCATAGATTTTTGTTGTTCTTGAAAAACAGAAAAAACTCTCTGTAATGAGTATCACAAGAACTTTAGCAGGACAGATGTCTACTGATACGCAGAATAAAATCACTCTAAAAGATTATCAAACTAAACGAAAAAATTTAGTTTCAACAAAAATCGTTTATTATAGAAAATTATTCTCAACATTTATTTGTTGAACTTCTCGTTAATTTATAATAAATATTATTCTAATCTTCTTTATAATATTTCGATCAATATAAGAAAAAAAAATGAATGCTAACATTCAGCTGGTGTTTTCCGGCGAAAGATTCTCTATATATATCCATTTTGAAAATTACATCTTCATTGTTCGTAAACCGCCTTAACTCCTACGCATTACTACATGCAAGTCAATCACATGCATATAATTTGTAATCTACAGGAAGTGTACAAGAACAACACGTCCGTTAAACATATGAGCAATTTATGCGTTATTCAATTATTGATTTTGTGTTTTTAGAAATAATATATATATATTTACTTGATATTGAATTACAAAACTAAACAGTATTTTATCACTTACTTATAAAGTTAATTAATATATAATCACTCGTAACAATAAAATAAATATAGATGAAAGATTAAAAATTCGAATTTATAACAATACGTAAATAGAAGAGCAAATACTATTTGTTTTAAAATAATCTTCCTTAAATTCCCATGTATTATCATTCTGAAATATAATATCATGAATCTTTTCATTGACAATAAGAGCTATTCCATTATCTTTTCTATTTTAATTCTCAAAGGATTCCATTGAAAAAGTTTTCGACTATATTTAGAAAATCTCTTCTTTTATTAATATATAATATTTTATCTAATTAATACTCGAAGGAAGAAGATATCTATTTTTAATTAATTCTTTTATTTTCTTTTTCAAATAAAATTAGATGATCGATGTTGCTGAACCAGCTCAAAGAAAAACTTTATTAACAAAAGTTCGTCCACATATACAATCACTTCGTAAATTCACCTATGGTAAACATATAATAACAAAACTTGAAAAATATCTAAGTAAAAGTTCGGATATGGGTCCTCCTCTATCAGCATCAAATTCAAATGGTTTATCACATTATGACAATTAACATTATATATTTTGTTTGATTTGTTTTCTTTTTTTTCATTTCTCTCTCTCTCTCTCTTTCTCTATTATTCTATAGTTAGATTATTTGTTTGTTTGTTTGTTTTCTGTTTTTTTTCTTTTCATTGCGTGACAGTGGTCGCTCTCAAGCTCTGTTTTTGCTGTGTACATATATATATTTATGGTTCAGGCGATGTGTTTTGGTCTTGCCAACCTAATACGATATTGATTATTATCATAAGAGATTATTGTTATATATATATTTTTTTTGTGCTCAAAATAAGAGAAAAAAAAACGAGACAGAGGAGACAAATTATTATGTATAGCTTTATTATTTATCATCTGTAATTGATTCATTTATATAATATAAATATCTCTCTGTATGTTTTGTGTGTGTAATTCATATATTGTAAAGAACTTTTTGTACGAAGTGGAATACACTTTCTACTAATGAAGAAAGATAAAAAAAAACAGAAAAATGTGAATTCATACTCGAACGGTGAAAAGAGAAAGCGAAATTTTTGGAATAGTTTATTGACCGCTGCGCACAGTTTATTTTTTTTTCTTTTTCGTCTTTATTATATATGTCCTTTTTTTTTTCTTTCGTCTCAGGGGAATGTGTGTATGCAGACACGTTTCACTATCATACGCATACGTACGGTTTTTTTCGGTTTTTTTTTGGGTTTCGTATATACATGTTTTTCTTTTCTCTTTTGTATCACCAGAAACGATTTTGTTTTCGGTTCTTTTTCTTTTTTTTTCGTCAAACTTAAATCTGTTTAACTTGTTCTGGTTCTTTTTTCATGTAGTGAATGACCTGATTTTCCTTTTTTTGTTCTTTTGTTTTCTTTCATGAAGTCTCAGTTTTTTTTCTTTCTTCTTTTGTTTGCTCTTTTTTTCTCTCTATTCATCTGTTCGCATTACTCAACTACATGTACTACTAACGAAAAATAAATAGACAGAGAAAAAAAAAAATCTAGGAAATTCTTCTTATGCTCGATGCTCGACAAAGAATACATTTATAAATATTCATTTTTTTTTATGACAAGAATTCAAGTCATTCAATGTTGATTTAGGAACTTGTTAATGGTAAAAAAATAGTTGATTTGTTATCTTAAATGTCTGTTATAATATTTCCCTATTCATTAGCATAAGTAATGATTATAGGAAGTGTGTTAAGAATGATATGCAAGTAGATCGAGTGACAATTAGCCTTTTGTATGGAACAAACGCGTCATCATTTCTCTCCGCCATACATCTTCCGCTCCAATGCAAATAAAACATATTCTCGCGCTTCTTTTCTTCTTCCGCTTCTCTAGATTCCTATAATTCATAAGCAATATTCTCACACACATATATATATATATATGGGTAATTGAAATCTACAAACCTAGCGTATGATATAGAATAAGGAAAAAACATGCATGGACAACAGTATCACGGAGCAGTACAAGCGCCACCTCCGCCTCCATATCAAAATCACATGGAACTTAATCAACAATTATCTACCTATAGTAGATCAGCCGAAGAACGTATGGCTGATTTTCAACAACTTGTTGCTCGTTATGAAAGTAAGTTTTAATTCAAAGATAGATAAAGAAACAACTTTTCTTTTAATTATTATTTAGTTAATCATACATTTGCTACAAAATTACGTGTTCTTGAAGGTTATGAAATCGTATTTATTTGTGATGATTCAGGTTCAATGAATACTCCACTTGGTAATTTTCATATTTATCTTCTATTTTATTGATTGTTTTGAATTATCTTATCATTTTAGGCGATCTTTCTGGTCCATTTGATAAAATGCCATCACGATGTATGTTACTATTATATATTAATTTTCAATACTAAATTTGTATAATTATAGGGGATGAATTAAAACAAACCGTATCAATTGTTGTCGATTTAGCAAATGTTTTTGATCCGGATGGTGTTGATGTATATTTTCTGAATCGTGAACCTATATTTCATGTTCAAAGTTCTGAACAATTATTACCAATCTTTGCTATTCCACCAGCTGGTATATCGAAAAACAAAAATAAAGTATTTTTTATTTTTTATTTTGAATCTAAGGTCCAACTCCGATCGTTCCAGTTTTTCGACGTGTACTTCGTGATAAACAACATGAAATTGAAGAACGTAGATTACTGATACTTTTAGCAACAGATGGCGTACCAACAGATAATCAAGGCCATCGAGATATTCGTTCGTTTGAATATGTTCTTAAACAAGAACGTAAACCAACAGATCGTATACCTGTGACAATTATCGCTTGTACAGGTATGAGAAAAATAAACCTTGAGAATAGAATCAAATAACAAAATTTCCTTTTGAATAATAGATGATGATGATTGTATTGGTTATTTAAATGATTGGGATAAGAAAATTCCTAATCTTGATGTTGTAGATGATTACAGAAATGAAAAAAAAGAAATTCAAGGACGTCAAGGCAAACATTTTCCATTTAGTTTTGGTGACGTAAGTTTTTCTTTTGATTATATCTCTTAATATATCTGAAGAATCATTTTTCCTTCTTTTTTTCTATTAAGTATGTCGTCAAGATTCTTATGGGTGGTGTTGATAGTTGGTTTGATGATTTAGATGAAAAGAAAGTTACAACTGATGGTTATGGACGACCAAGTGGAAGTGCTCGAGGAAAACGAAATAAACAAAGATGTGTTATTTTATAATGAAGTAATTTTTCGATGAAAAAAAAGTTTCGAAATTCTATGTATGTTTATTATAGATTTTCCTTCCACTTGATGATCTATGATTTCAAAATTTAAAGTACTAGCAATTAATCTATCGATTATTTGACAAATAATATATATATATATTTATCTTCTATCGAAAAATATTCCAATCGTTACATGTATAATATTTTTTATTGTTTTATAGTCTGTACTATAGGCTGTAAAACAAAAAAAACCTATTACATGTAAAATCTTTTACTATTACTTATTCTTTAAAAGATAAAATATTTAACGTTCGTTAAAATAATCGTTTGATCAATGGCGTTGGTTTTAACTCAGCAAAATCCAATTGTGAATATTGTCAATAATTTTTATTTTAAACTGATTTACTTTTTAAAATATTTACAATGATATATACTCATGGCATAATTTGTAAACAAGAATATGTTCATGACACATTATTTGTCATAATTCTTTAAAAAATAAAATTTTTTTAACATGAAAATATCTATGATATATATATCAGGTTATTTGTCTCGTTCATATTCTTTTTTATTACTTATTCGTCAAAGAAGGAAAAGGAAAACGAGAACACGGAATATTACTACTTGCAATCAAGAAATTGTTTTTTCTCTTTTTTCCTTGCTATTATTAGTCTCTATACGCCGTCATCAATGAGAGTTGACGTCAAAATAAAGAAAGACGACATCCAAGTTCGACGTCAGTTATTATTCACGATACTCTCATAGTTTCTTTTTCTTTCTTGTTTAGATAATAGCTGTAAGGATAGATGTAATGATGCAATATAAAACAAAACATTTTTATTAGAGTAGTCTATGTTTTTTATTCTTTCTTTCGAACAAAAATATTTATCTTAGAGAAAAGTAAGAGATAGAACAATCGACAAGAGAGATATATATATTTCAATTAACTCATAGTATTGACTGTAATCATATATGTATCCACAACAATTTCCTGCACCAGCATCAGCACCACCACCACCACCATCAGATCCAAATCAAGTGGGTTTTAATTCATTACAAACAATGAATGGTCCAGGTGCAGTTGATAACGAAGAACGCTTAAGAAAATTTCAATATCTAGTCAATCGCTATGAAATTAATCGAGAATTTGCAACAAGATTAAGAGCATTAGAAGGTTATGAAATAGTATTTATTGTTGACGGTAAGTAGATTTATTAGAAAAATTGAGTATATTCAATATCGTAAAACCTTTTTACGATAATTTTTTATTCAGTTATATCCTCACGAGAATATGTTCTATGTAAATTCAACTATTGTGAAAAAAAGAATAATGGTAGAATGAGAAATTTTTTTCTTTATTAAAAGCATCATTTTAATGATATCTTATTACTAATTCATACTTTTCATTTGTTAAAAGCATTGAGCAACTAAAGCTATATTGTGATGAGAAGGACAAGAGCTTGTGAACTTCGTATATGTAAATAGAATGCTATTCTCCCAAAATATTTACAATGAGATAATTTACATGCTTGACATTTAATTAATGAATGTCAAACAGTTGTGCTTAATGAACTCTGTTATCTTCTTATATGATGAAAAACTTATAGGTTTTCCAGTAAATTAGTAACACTTCTATTTTTATTTAGATTCTGGATCTATGAATACACCATTAGGTAAGATATTTGCTTCTATATGCTGTTGTAAAGAAAATTACTATTCTTTCCTTTTTTTGTTGTAAATTTTGTAAAAGAACTAATAATTTAATTTTCACCTAGAACCAATTAAATGTTTTATGAAAGAATGATGGTAAGGATAAAAGATGTGTTATAGACGTAGATGTATAGGTAAACAGAGTGCGCATGATAGTGCCTCTCTTCTCTACACACATCCTGAAACCATATTTTTATCTAACGATGAAATAGTCTTGTTTACGAGAATTCATAGTTCTTCTTTAGAGGAAATTAAAATTAAAAGTTTTCTAAGTTTATAATTCATGCGGAAAAAAAAAGATTTTTTAATGTACTCTAAACAAGACTGGAATTTTTCATTTCTTATGTAACGTGTATTAATAATTTAAGGTGATCTTTCCAGTCCATATGATCGTAATCCAACAAGATGGGATGAACTTCGACAAACTGTTTCAATTGTAGTTGATATTGCTTCTGTGTATGTTTTTTTTATTATCTATTTTACATGATATATACATTTTGTGTTTTAAATAATCTAGTTTTGATCCTGATGGTGTTGGTAAGTGGGGAAATTTAAATAATGATGATAATCCTTATCTTTTATTTACTATTCAGATATTTTCTTCTTAAATCGTGAACCAATGCGTCATGTTAAACATTCTGATGAGCTCATTCCTATATTTGCTGTTCCACCAGCTGGTATATAAAGAAAAGACAGTTTACTTATATATGATTTTCAATATAAATTAGGTCCAACACCAATTGTACGTGTACTTCGATATGTTCTAAGAGAAAAACAATTAGAAATACAAGAACGTAAACTTTTGCTTTTAATTGCTACTGATGGTGTGCCCACAAATGAACAGGGACAACAAGATATAAAATCATTAGAATATGCACTTCGTTATGATAGAAAACCAACTAATCGGGTTCCAGTTACAATTATTGCTTGTACAGATGATGGTGATTGTATTGGGTATGTAATGATTATTTCATATATTCTTCAATCGTTTGTGTTTTTTTTTCTCTTCATTCTATTCTATACAGTTATTTGAATGATTGGGATAAGAAAATACCTAATCTTGATGTTGCCGATGATTATAGATCTGAGAGAAAAGAAATTCTCAAAGCTCAAGGAAAAGATTTTCCGTTTAGTTTTGGTGATGTATGCTATACAATATCTATTCGAAATATATGATTTATCTATATAAAACATTGTTTATTTTTCTAACAGTATGTTGTCAAAGTATTGATGGGTGCTGTTGATGATTGGTTTGATACACTTGATGAACGTCGAGTAACTAGTCGTACTGGTTCAGGTCGACAATCGAGTAAAGGAAAAAAGAATAAATCATGTTCTATACTATAGAAAATTTGATTATCTTCTTTTTTTTGAAATGTAGAAATGAAATAATTTTTGTGCGGATAATGATATTTTTTCTTCTTCTTTGTTTTCTACTGTTAAACGTATTTGTGTATGTACGTGCGTATATTTTTTTTATATGTTGTATGGTATTTTACAAATTCTTAATTTCCTTTTTTTTTCTTTTTTTGAGTCGATAATTATTTAATAAGCAGCAAATACACTGAATAATTGATAATGATAATATATAAAATAAAAATATATATGTTTGTAAATCAATTTCAAATTACAAGACTTTCAATTTATTTGATAAATTATATCGTTAAGAAAATTTGTTAAGATGATGAATAGAATATATTTCTATGATCGACATATTCTGAAAATATAGTTAAGCTTGATTATATTTAAATATATTAATATGCATAGTCCATCGAGATCTTTTATGCAGAAATACTACGCATCATATTTTATTCATCATTTATTTTCTCATGTCAATGTTAATCATCGAAAAAACTAGTACAGAATCTAGAAGAAGAAGAAGAAAAAAAAATTCATGCTCATGAACTGTTTATTCCTTTGAACGGAAAAAGGAAAAGGATATGAAATTGTCAATGTATGTCAAGAGATTAAGTCGCTATTACTTAAACATTCTACAGAATAATTAAACTATAAACATTGCATTTTAATATGTAATCTATTAATTACTTATAAACGAAATTCCATAGTACGTTAAACGATATAATATCAATAGAAAATAATGTTAAAGGTGTTTGCATAAATACAATATAAAATTACAAAGAATATGTAGATCTATTAAAAATCTTCTGCAAACTATTTAATCATACTCATCTATTACATTCATCGTCATATAAGATCAAGTTTGTATATCATTGGACAAGTTAATATAAAATTATTAATTGAATATAACGTTATTTTTCGGTTACTAATTGTATTGATCAATTTGCATGGAAAATCAATGATGATTTATGACTTATTCATACTTACAATGTTCTAGAGAATAAACATATGTCTAAGTAGTTTGTAAGTTAATCAATGTCATTAAGTTCTTGTCAAATTGAAGTCTTGTTGTTAACTAAAAGTTTTAGATACATTTTCATCGGTTCCTTTGATGATTTTATTTGCGTATTGAATATATTTTCTATCAACTGAATAAAAAGAACATGCAATATGTCCATCGATCACTGTAATCGGATTTGATACAATACGAATATATGAGATGCTAATCATATTCGAAAAATTTTCTCGTTGATATACAATTTCTCATAAGTATGTCGTAGTATCTAATCTAATTTAGAGAAATAAAAAGAAAAATATTCATACTTGTATTCTTGTTTTATGAAGATTTCAGAAACATATACTTGATAAAAACTATTTTATGACTTATTGTTATAGCACGTGGATGTGCTTGTACTTTAGTAATATCTTTTAAAAACGGTATCTGTTAATCTGTTTATTCATATGAAAGTACATACAAAAAATCTTTCATTTATGTAGAAACATGGCAGAGAAAGATAAAGCATATTGAAATAGTGTAGTAGTTATGATATTTTACAAGCTAGAGAATTGTCATAAATTATGATTTTTACTTGAACATTGTCGTGTTAAATCCAATAGAAAAAATAATGCTAATAGCTTCTATATTTGTAAATTCAATATTGATATTATTTTAAAAAAATGATTTAACAATAATTATTTTTATCAGCAATCTTTTTTTATCAAGATAAGTATATAAACTAATCTACCTCGCACGTCGACGAAAGTTTCAAAAAGAATCAACTATCTTTTGATGTTTATTATCATAGATGATTTCCTAGTTTATCTTCTTCTAATAAATAGAAGTAGCTACTAATTTTCGAGCACATATTTGACATATTTGCCATAGAAGTATAGTTTTTATATTTTTGCAAATATTATTTACTCATAACAGTAGGTTATTGTAGTTAACTCGAATTGTTTGTTTTTAGATACCTATCCTTTTAGTTAATAGTTCATTTCTACGTAGTTTTAGTTGATCACATTCATTATCTATCATTTAATAAGTTTTCGAATATATCAAACATTCTTTTATTTCTTTGTTTTGTGTTCGTTGATTGTAAATACATTTTACGCAGGCGAAATAAGTATATTTTAACCTTGGATTGTCTTCTCTTTTACGGTTTGTCTTATCATTTTTTGTATATTTTCTCTTCTTTATCTTAACTTTTAACGACTGGCAAGCTGCTTAACTACATAGTTTATATAGTACCAATACTGATGAACTTCTTTATTAATCATTCAAATAGTAATCGAATAGGGATTTTTTTTGTATTTTGACGTACATACTATCGATCAATAATATATTAATTAGTAGGATAAAACAGACAGTGAATAACAACTATGTGTCATCACTTTCAAATAAGCACACGCGGTATGTCAATACAAGATTGCGTAGGTTGTTAATGACGTCACACTGTTTGACGTCATTTAGAAGACTTTAGTAAATCATTTCTCTGAATAAATATACCCTTTTACGATGTCATTTATTTTCCGTATAAATATATCATAGAAATAAATCACCCTCATCTTAGATAAAAATTTTGATTATTCAAACCACCGATGACATACGTCAATGTAGATTCCGCTCAGTATTCTGGTATGAATGCTCCTTCAGCTCCATTTCAGTCGAACATGCCAACAAATTATAATCGTGCACCTTCTAATATAATGGCAACACCCGAAGAACGTATGCGAAAGTTTGCTGAAATAGCAGCTCAATATGAAATAAGTCATGACTTTGCATCTCGTTTACGACAGCTTGAAGGTTATGAAATTGTCTTTCTCTGTGATGATTCAGGATCGATGGGAACTGCTGTTGGTAAGTCACACTTTTTTTTCTTTACATCAACAATGCATTATCTAATTAATTTTTTATTTTCTAGGAGCTAGTTCCGATGCTTTTGGAGTACGTTCCACTCGTTGGGATGAATTAAAACAAATTGTTACTATTACTGTTGATATTGGTTCTGTACTCGACCCTGATGGTTTAGATATATATTTTCTTAATCGTCCTCCAATATTTCATGTTAAACATGGATCTCAACTTCAATCTGCATTTATTAATCCACCAAATGGTTTAACACCCATAACAAGTGTACTCCGTCGAATACTTAAAGATAAACAGAATGAAATACAAGAACGTAAACTCTTGATTATTATTGCTACTGATGGACAACCAACGGACGATTACGGTACGACTGATATTGAGGCATTAGAACGTGTTCTGAAAAATGAACGAAAACCACCTGAACGAGTTTTAGTAACTTTTTGTGCATGTACTGATGATGATCAAGCTGTTGGATATTTAAATAAATGGGATGAAAAAATTCCCAACGTTGATGTATGCGATGATTATCGATCAGAACGAGAGCAAATCTGGCAGGTAATTATCTACATAAATATATATTTATAGTATATTTAATATCGATTGATTTTTAGGTTCAAGGACGACAGTTTCCTTTTTCATTTGGAGATTATGTAGTAAAAATATTATTAGGTTCAGTTGATCCATATTTTGATAATCTTGATCAGAAACAAGTTGGTGCGAAGAATAATTTGAATTGTTGTTCTTTAATGTGATCTATTTCAATATCAACAAGATAATTATACATTTACATAATGAATTTATTTATTTTCCGATTGCAACGAATGATATAATTTTTTTGCTGTTGTTTACATTTTTGTAAAACTTTCTATTTTTTAATAAAATTCTTGATCTGTAATGTTCACCTACAATCTACTTGAATATATTTTTATAAAAAAAAAAGATTTCTACTTTTATCAGCTAAATTAATAGATACGTCTATACTTGTTCTTGTTATGTGTTTGAGTAAAATATTAGATTAACAGATTATAGTTGATACCATTAAAGTTACTATAGTAAATGCATACCCGATCATTGTGACGTCTACAATCATGGGAACTATTCCTTTTATTATTACAAAGTCAAGAACAAGAAGCAATATGTGTAGCCGTTGACTTAGAAACAAGATCTCGAATCGTTATTACACATATGAATAAAACAAATAAATACAATTCTTTTGCAGAAAATTTCCATTACTAAATCAATCGTAGTCGTTAAATCCTATTATATTTAAAACAATGTAGCATAAGTAATTATTGCAAACGAAAGAAAACATGAGAATATTGACATCATTATTATTCTGTTGTTTTATACGAAGTCAATGGTATTACATATAAATGATAATTTTGAAGAATATTCGATTGCAATCAATACATGAATTGATATATTTTTTTCTATTTATCTTTCATTCTATTATTCATCATGAAATAAACATACACATAGACAAGAGCCATTTCATGACTTAGGACAACGAACATAAGGTTTGTTTTTTTTTGACTTAGATTAAGAGCACAAAGCAGAGAACGTGCATGAGACAGAAAAAAAGAACTTAGATAGGATGAGAAAAAAAAACAAAACAAAAAAAGAATTAATATGTCAAGTATTCATTGGTGCTGTTGATTGTTCATCATTGCCATCAAGTAAAGAAGATGATGATGATGGTGTAAGGATAATATTCGAAAGATCACTACTAGTCGTAGTTGTTGTTGTCGTAGTCAACGATGTTGAAATAGGTGGATCTTTAGATTTAAAAATCTTATATCCAACACCGGCAGGTTTGGGTAAAAGTACAGGAAGAGGACGAAGTGCAATTTTTGTCAAATATGGCGAAAAATTTGTTTTTTGAGTTCGTTTCATATTTTGTTGATCTCTGTATACGAATAAATAAAACGATAAAAAAAAATAAAAACTAGAAAATAATCTTACATTGTTTTAGGTGTTGTTGATAAAGTATTTGCTTCACTCACTGCATATTGAATATCACGAGTGAGTCGATCAAAAGTGACTTCATTTTTTCTGACAATATTTTTTGTTGAACTTTTATAAATTGGTAATAAATTAGCTGGTTGAGCTAAAGTTATTTTTGATCGAATTATTGTTGAATCTTCTTCTTCTTCTTCTTTTATATCATGATTACTATTACTATCGTTTGAACGTGGTGGTGATGAATCATCAGGACAAAAAACAGAATTTTCATCGGCACAATCAGATGTTGTTTCATTAAGTAATTTTAAATTATTTGTTCGAAGTCTATTACGTCGTTGAACATCATTCCATCGACGTACAATTTTTAATGTTTGATTAGAATTTGTTATAACAGATTTTATTTGATGAGAATTACCATCACCATTAACATAAATTATTGGTGATCCAAGTTTTTCATTTAAATCAACTGATGTATGACATAACTAAATAAAAAAATTTATCAATCGACAATATTCTTTTAATTATATTTGCGCTTGCTCTTTCGACTATAATATGAGTATTTTTTTAATATCAAGTGTACTGCAAGGATAACCATTCAAAACAAAGTCTTAGTGATAAAACGAACATTAACGTTGGAAATGTACGATTTTATTCTTAAATAGACATTCCGCTCGGTATTCATTCTTTTTTGATGATTAATGAAATAAATGTCTTTATGTCTAATTGAATGGTTCATTAGATTCAAATATGTAGTACCAAATAGTCAATGATTATTATCAAAAGAATAGAAAATACGATTGCTGTATTGATAGAAATATATGAAGTTTTGTGTAAGCATACAGTAAAATTCAGTAAGAAAACCTCAAATTTATCATATTGATTACGAACTATACGAGCAGTTTTTCGTGTTATAAACATAGAAGAACATCTATATGTGATAACTAAATAAAAAATGATCCATAAGTTGAGCATATTTTTACGATCACATTGCTTTAATTGAATTGTCATCTCATCTGACAGGACTATCAAATCCTACTCCATATAACCTAAACTTGCTGAATAATGAAAATAGGATCGTTGAAACAGTATAAATTACACTTTCATACACACAACATTGTCCATCACATATATCAAATTGAAGTCTATTCAACTTATCAGTTAGAAACGAATTGGTTCGTTTTACCAACTATAAAAATAAGCACAAATTGACATTTTGCATTTGACTATCCTATCACACTATGTTATGGAGAAGCTCATTCTTTTTCAGAAAGATATTACTTATATGAATAAATAACTTACACGTGGTGCAATAGGTTTTGGTCTAAATCGTTGATCATTTCTTGCTATTGGTCGATAACGATTATTGAGTAAACGTGTCATTTTTTTCGGTAGTTGTAAATCAAAATTAGTTGTATGTGTTGTATTTTCAATATATTCATCATCTTCATCTGTATCTGAATGACTTTTATCCGATTCATTGTCATTATGATGATCATGATCATCGTCCTTATCATTATCTTCATCATCTTCATCATCTTCATCATTAAGCATTTTATTCATATCAAAACGTGTACGTCGACGTCGACCACGTTGACTAATATTTTTATTTGAATCATCAAAATAAGATGATGAAATATTACTATTTTCATTTGTTTGACTTATTGATAGCATTGATTCATCACCATGAAGAGTATTTTCGAGATTTTCATATTCAGATTCTGATGCTGTTATACTTTCATCACTTGTATATTCTTTAATTTTTAATTTTCGTTGAAGTGATTTTTTTGAATCACGTTCTAAACGTTTTGTTTCAATAAGATTAAAATTAATTAATAAATCTTTTAATTTTTCTATTAAATAATTTGATAATTTTCTATGTTCACATAATGGACAAAACCAATCACCATCAGGTACAGATAAAAGTATAGGACGTAAACATTCCAAATGATAAGCATCATCGCAATCATCACATAATAATAAGACTTCTGGACGATCACTTTTTGAACAAACATTACAAGCTGTTATTATTGTTGATGCTTGAGCTGTTTTAGCTGTACGTAATTCTTCACCAGTTGGATTATTATCTTCATCAAGTAGAAAAAAATTTTCATCACGTTCAAGTTCAGTTAAATTCGGAAGATAATCATCAGAATCATAATCAGATAAATAATCAATATGTTCATCGGAACTTGAACTTGATAAACATAAATCATCGTCTATATTTCGTCGAGAAGTTGTCTTACGTCGACGACGAGAACGACTAGATTTAGCAGGATTTAAAGAATTATTGGATGTTTTTGTTTTACCATTCATTGATCGTTTCTTTTTAGCATGAGATATCTAAATAGATTTATTTAAAACATGTATATTTTCATTAAATAAAGTTCTAACAACTTAATTTCATCTTGCGGTTTTAGACAAAACAATTCAAATGAAATACTACTAAGTATTGTACTTATTTCTTTTTCTTTATATAAAAGAGTTTCATACCTGTGACTGAGCTTTTGGTGTTAGTTCCATTGTTGTCGATTTTCGAGGTCGTGCTGATCGACGTATAGACTGATCAGTATGACTAACCGATGAATCATCTTGTTGTTTATCATTTTCTTCCATTTTAGAATCATCATCATCGTCGTCATCATTATGAATATCTTCCGTAATGATTTTACGCTTTCTGCCTCTACGAGCTGGAGTTATTACTTCCTCTTTTTGATGCACATCAGATTGTTTTGTTTCTTTGGTTAATGATTTTGTTGAACTTCTTGGTCGTCCACGTCGTTTTTTTGTAGATATATCTAATTCTTCATCTTCATTTGACGTATGCTCAATTTCTTCTTCTTTCATTTCGATTGGTTTGGTTAAACTTCGTGGCCGTCCACGTCTTTTTTTTGTTGATATATCAGATTTTATATCTTCAATGGATATTGGTTCAACCTTTTCTTCTTTTATCTTCATGTCAATTTGCTTTATTGAACTTCTTGGTGGACGTCCAGGTCGTTTTTTTGTTAATCCATCAGATATTTCATTTTGATCTGATGTTAATTCAACTTCTTGTTTTTCTTTTTTTATCGCAGTTTTCATTTGAATCTGTTCTTTAGCTAATGATTTAATTGAAGTTTTTGGTCGTCCACGTTTCTTCTTCATTGATTCATCATCATTTGATATTGGATTAGTATCTTCTTCTTCTTCTTCTTGTTTTACTTTTACATCGATCTTTTTTGATGATGCTATTGAACCCCTCGGTCGTCCACGTTTCTTCTTTGATGATTCAGTAGATTTTTCATTATCATTTGAATTTGGTTCAATATCTTCTTCCTCCTCATCTTCTTCTTGTTTTATTTCCATTTCTATATGATTTTTTTCATTGTTCATTAATTTTATTGAACTTTTCGGTCGTCCACGTCTTTTCTTTACTGATTCATTTTCAGTTGGTGTTGATTCAATATCATTTTCTTCATGTTTCGTATCTACTACCAAGGGTAAATAACGTTCTTCAAAATCATTCGTTGGTAATAACGATGAAAATGGTTCGTAATCAATAGCCCAATCTATACAACAAAAAAATAATTGAAAATTATAAAATATGACATTTATAATAAATTGTACCAGAGAATTTCTTCCGTACAACAGAATCAGTGATTAATAATTTAATAAAATTTTCTAATTCATCTCGATCTCTAGAAAAAATATTTTCGATAAATATTATTTTAAGTAAATTTTCTTGATCTTACTTAGCAACATTACTCCATGTTCGATCGATATCAATATCTTCACGAAATAAACGTACAAAACAATTTGTATCCTACAATAAAATTAAAAAAAAATTGTTTTTATTATGTAGATGTGTATTTCTTTACCACAAAAAGCCAATAAGAAACTCCAAAACGATCACGACCTAATGCTATTGATTTGATTTCTCTTGCTGATTTATCAGCAAGTATTTTTGTAAATGTTTGATTTAGATCAAAATGACTTTCAAGTAAATTCTAATCATAGAAATTGTGAATTCAAAATTATACAAAAAATCTTCTTTTTTACTTTCAAAATTCGAATTTTAACATTAATTTCTGCTTGTAAATATCCTGTTGTTGTTAAATGATCGGCATCATTTAAATCAAATCGAGAAGCAAACTATTAAGAAAAAAATTTCAATAGATTGTTAAAGAGAAACAGAACAATTGATTTACTCGAGTAATAATTGAATCAAATTTATCTCGTTGTGTATTTTTCGCTAATGATAATCGTTTAAGAAGAATAAAATGAAAATCAATCAGACGTGGTGGAACTATATTAAAACAAATTTATTATAAAAGAATTATATATAAATAATATACTTCGTTCTTGATAATTAATCAAATGATCTTCAAGTCGTTGAAATGAATACTTTGGTAAATCGAGTATTGTCCGAAATTTTTCAAGAAAACAAAGAATTATTCCATAATTTGCATCATTTAGTAAGGATAATCGACGTTGATCTTTTTCATCATTATTGTTATTAATAGTAATATTATTATTATTATCTTGTGGACTGAATTCAGTAGAAATTTCTTCTTCAGTAATCATTTGTGTTTTTTATTTATTTTTATTATTGGTAGAACTTTATGTACAATTCTAACCATTCGAATTGATGACAATTTATTGAAAGATCTAAAACAATATATATATTATTATAGATAAAAGAAAAAATTGTTTGTCATAAACGATTTTTATTTTGCTTTCTTCGTTCATGCTGTTGCCCTCGTCCTCGTCTGTAACCGATTCCAATTTTTATCATCTTTGTTAAATAAAAAATATAATTTGTTAAAAAGTTAACGACTCTAAATAAAATAGCATAGATGTCGCTAGTAGAGTTTCTACTATACCTGTTTTTAATGATCTATTGTACTATTGAAAGATATTGTTTAGATTTTATAATTTGTGACTGAATCTATTTTTCTTTTTCTTCTTCGTGGTAAAGATTATAAGTAAAAAAAAGAGGTCGATATATACAAATGTTATATATTTACCAGTTAAAAATAGTATTTCTTTTTGAATTAATATAGGCTTCATTACTTACTTATTAGTAATCACGTCAAGTGCAAATAAAATAAGAAATGATTACTCGTAAAACAAAGAATGAAGTGAAAGTTATTAAAAAAGTAGACCAATCGTCAATTATTTAGTGATTAATGTTTTTTTTTATTTTCAAAAACGTAATCTCCGCACCTGTTTTCTCCGCGTGGTCTACTCTGGACATATTAATATTCATGAAATGAAGACTGCTAAGAAAAGTAATTCTTCTTAACATGAAGATCTTGTGCTTGTCAGTTTGCGTAATTTATTAAATATGTAGCACGGATTTTTGACGCGTGAGACTCTTAAAATACCATGACAAAGAAAAATAGAAGAACTTTGAAACTATAAGCATTTGTGTCCATTATCTCTACACTTATACATTATTAGAAGTTACACCTATGTACGATGAAATATTTATGAGTAGTAGTAGTCGTTTGAGATGAAAATTTTTATTATTAAAAGTATTGCTAAGGCTAATAGTATACAAAGATATTCGTGAATATTATGACAAAAATAGATGTTAAATAAAAAGGAAAAAGTATCTAACCTTCTTCCTTCCACCTGTATGACATATAAATACAACAGGTAGTATTAATATTAATTCAGTCTTTGTTCGAAATACCACGATAGCAACCTCATCGTATTATAAATTTATCGACTAGTACACTTTTTTATTCATATACATGGGTGCGAGTACTTCTGTAACATCTTCGACTGACATTAAGTCTGAACAATGCGCAAAATTAATCGCAAATGATAAAACACAAGTATGTCTTAGATAATTTTTTTGTTTGAACGCCTATCTTAGAGTCATTTGTATTACTGATTATAATTGATGTTTATGCAATTTCTTAGATAATGTCAGGCCTTTCATCGTATGATCTTGTTTGTTTGGGTGTTGGTAAAGGTGCTACTTCTGTTTATTCAAATCAAACTAGTAGTTCATTTGCACTTCTACGTCGTGCAACAGATGAATGTATACTTCTCATTGATATTGGTCTTGGTTCAATTTTTGCTCTTCAAAAATATGTCAAAGACTTTAATATCAAACCTCGACAAATATTTGTTTCACATAATCATACAGATCATAGCGGAGAATTACCTGTATATATTGCTAATGAAGCTTTAAAATCTATTGTACGAGTTTATTGTTATGCTGGCATTCAATCTCGTCTACGACAATATCGTTGTGCTGAACTCGATTCATCAACAACCGATCTTTTTCGAAATGTACAATGGATTACATGTGATGAATCAAAAGATGTTGAACTTGATTCAGGTGATCCAAATTCAATATTAAAAATACGTGTTCAACGAAGTCAACATAGTGAATTATGTGCAGGTTTTGTTCTTTATGAAAATAATCAAGCAATTCTTAGTTTTTCGGGAGATTCAGGTTTTAATACACCATTTTATACATTTCTTTGGAATGCTCCAACAATTTTAGTTGATGGTCGTGAAACAAGTACCTACGAACACGCTAGTTTCGATGAAATATTAAATTTTTATAAAACATCAAGTATTTCACGACAAGTTTTTGTTTATCATTATGGTCTTGAAAATGATAAACCAAAATTTCCTATTGATAATGTATCAGCTGTATCACCTGGTCAAACTATACAATTAATGTTGTCTTTATAGACTTCATTTCATGTATTCTAAACATTTTCAAAGTTTTGAATTTACTGACAAATAAATATTCTTCTTTCTTATAATAATATTTTTAATTCAAGTTAAAAACAAACATTTATTTTCTTTAAATTTTAAAAATAAGTAACAAAATACATTTCAAATATACGGTATATTATTTTCCATCATGTGGATTTAAGTTACCTTGCTTATCTCGCCATATCCCATCAAGACTGAGTCGACCATATTGATGTGTTGATTGATTTTGATATAAAGCATCTATCCAATCTTTAACTATTAATGGTGAATCAATCATAGCATTGATTTCCTATAATAAAAATCAATTTATAATTAAAGAAAAAACAAAATTTTCGTTAATTTACTTGAGAATGAAACCAAGATTGACTATCCATATTACCATTACCCATAATAGCTACTTGACCATCGATAGCCATAAATTTTATATGACAATTTCGTTTTTGTTGTGAAAAATTAAGTGGTCGTGTTTGATCTAAACAAAAATTATTTCATAATTACAAATATCTTTTTTAAATATATTTTAACAAACCTTTTCCTGTATACCAAAAAACTTCAAGAAAACGTTCAGCTCCATTATTTTCATCTCTTAATGTCTTATATAATTTTTTTATAACATGTTCATTTGTTCCTCCTTGAAATGTTCCATGTCCCTCTTTTGAATCATTAAAACCTAAATCAAGCCATAGAATAACTTGAACTCCTCGTTGACATGCTTGTATAATTCCATTAATAGCTGGTTTAGCATTTAAAGTAGGTGATTGAATAAATATCGATTTTTCTGCATAACGAAATGCACCTAACCATGCAGCATCTTGAGGATTTGCTGTATCTGAATGACCAGGTGCACCATGAGGTAAACGATTAACTAAAGCTATAGGAAATGGTTCATGTGGTTCATGAAAAATAAATGGTGTAAAATCTCGAGCAAGTTTTTCTAAATTTTGTTTAGAAAGATATTCATCTGGCTGTGTTTTTCTAGCTGATTTAGCTGATAGATTTAAATGATGTGTTAATGGAGTACTTTGAGATGATAATAAAGGTTCTTGAAAATAAATTTCTGTTTGTTTATCATCTAAATGATTTTGAAGTCTTAAACGTGCTCGAGCTACTGCATTTTGTAATGGTTCGTTGAATGAAACAATTTTTGAAGATTCAATACCAAACTGGAATTCAATTTCAGTTGTTGCATCATCATTTAAACAAACAAGACTTGGATCAAATGGTACCCACCATGAAATAAGAAATGTATCATAAAATGAATTAACAATATCACCTTCATATTGTGACATCATTTCAAGATTAGGTCGATCTTGTATATTATTACTATTTAATATCGCAATACGACGATCAATAACCATAAATTTTGAATGAAATGTTCCCATTATAAGACGATGATAATTATTTATTTCAAGTGATATATTAGGAATTTCATCAGGTGTTGGAATATCATAATGTGACCATTTATGATGTGGAAGAATACTATGAAAATGTGCTAGATTCTCTTTTGTTGGATGATCAATCATTAATTTAAAAATAATTTGACGATTTTCATCTCGTGCACGTTTATTTAAATCACGTATTGCTTTACCAATAATAGTAACACTATGACCTTTTTCCCAATAATTTGTTGCAAATAAAACTTCTTTTTTTGCATTAACTATACAATGATAATAATGTTGCATTATATCTGGAATAGTTGAAATAATAGTTAATGGAACAACACCAGATGAACCAATTAATGCGGGTGAAACACGACCACATAAGGGATCACGTTGAAGTGTAGCTATAACATTATGAAATAATTTAAGAAAAAGTTTACTTGGACGATAAGGAAATCGACCAAATTCAGCAGCAAAATCAAGTTCTTCTTCTGTTATTTCATGTGTAGATGTTTCGTGATTTAACATTGATCGTAAGAAATGTAATGGTTTAGAAAATAAAATATGTGTTGCTTCTTTTGCACTTTTAACAGTTGCGGAATCAGATGCTAATAATGATGTTACCGTTTCTTTAGATAGATTATCTGCTGGAGGTAATTGAACACGATTAAGCATTTCGCTAGGTACTGCGGCCATTATTGAGTTGGATCTTGGATGCATCATCATTTTGTATTCTTCAAGGGCGTATAAAAGAATATAAGTACTTTTTTTGTATTATATACTGAATAGTAGGATATATATATGTATGTTTTCGTTTAATAATCAAATGACATCATCAATAATATATCGAAAACAAATGCGTAGAATAGCAATTATCATTGGTGTATATTATATAAGCAAAACAGACATTGATAACGAGATAACAAAAGGTAAAAAATAAGGAGAAAGAATACAAAAACAAACGTGTGATTATAAGTCAATGCTCATTATAATACGTATCAGCATAACGACAAGGCTGAAATTATGAAATACTAGAGGTATATTCTCGTTATATAAAAACGTGTTTAATTATATAGTGCTTAACCTTGTTTCATCGTTTAAATGTTTATTTAAACAAGAAAGGTATATACAGTTGTTTGTCTGTTATTCTAGCAGATTGCTGTTTCTTTTTAATAGCTTGAAAATTGATATGGTGTATGTAATGAATACGTAGATACTATGATCACAGCCTCATTTTCTATTGTAATATCGCTTAATTTAATATTTTTATAAATCAACAATAAAAAATCTTTTACTACTATAGAACAAGCAAAAATTTCATCTCCTGAAATTTAATTGTAGTTTTACAAGTTACATAGAAAGATGTTAAATAAAGTATTTATTTTAATCGTTTTATTAATTATTTGAATAATAAAATATATTTGTTACATATTTTCGCTAGGATTAATAAATATTACAGTAAAAATAAGAAGATAATATATGGCTCGAGCTTGAATATTAATAAATCGTATAGATAACTTTTGTTTTCTTCGATCAATACGCTTTTGGTTGTTTGATACTATCAGTTTTTTCATCTACACCAGCTTCTGTATCTGGTCGTTCTAATGCTTCTTCTGGCAAATGTCGTCCATAGATATAAGTCAATGATTTGAGTTTATCTTTTGCAGATTGTTTCAATTGCTCCCATTGAAATCGCCATCGCCAATTTTCTTCATAATCAGGTGTAAATGCTCTACAAAAAACAATTTTTTTGAATAAATCAATCAAAAAGAATCTTTTTTTTTGTAACATACGGATCATTCATTTGACAACCTTCTTCCAAATCAAGTACATCTTGAAAAAGAAGTACAGCTGTATCAGCTACACTAGCAAGAACTAATCGTATTAAATCCCAATTGATATTACGTTCTGGATCACCTTCTTTTTGTAAATAATCAATTAAAGTTTGTCTTTCTTTTTCCTTCATATTATGACGAAACCATCCAACTAAAGAATTCAATAATATTTAAAAAACAAAAATCTTCTTTTTTTGGTAAATACTTGTTGTATTATTATCATGAGTTCCTGTATAAGCGATACAATTTGGAATATAATTATGTGGTAAATACATATTGTTAGGCCAATGTGCAAATGCAAAATGAAGAACACGCATACCAACAAGTCCAAATTTATCGCGAAGATCAAATACTTCTTGTGTTAGATGACCTAAATCTTCAGCAATGATTGGTAAATTATCTCCAAGAGCTTTAGTTGCTGCTGTTAGAAATTCATCACCTACAAAACTAAGCTAATAAAACGAAAGAAAACTAAAGAAAATAATTTACCACAAGCTTTCACCCATTCACCTTTCATTGGTGATAAAGGTTTTCCATCGGTTCCGATTGGAATAGCCCTAGTAAAAACAACAATTCATTAAATCTATCTTATATGAAGCCCATAACATGACTGTTAATATGTTCGAAAAAATAAAAATTTATATACCAATATGCTTCTAAACCACGAAAATGATCAATACGAACAACATCAACAGTTTCCAAACATTTTTTCAAACGTTTAATCCACCAGTCAAAATTTGTTTTTCGTAGATTACCTCTCCAATCATACAATCTAAATATAAACGATTATATAATCTATTCTCATTTCTTTTTCTACTTACGGATTATTCCATAATTGTCCAGTTTCACTAAAAGCATCAGGTGGAGCCCCTAAATAAAATTTGTAAATTCTACTTATCTCATAAAAATTCAAACCTTACCTGAGACTGCTTTTGGTAATGAAGTTCTTTTATCTAGTTGAAATAATGATTGATTAGCCCAAACATCTGCACTATCATAATCAACATAAACTGGCATATCTATATAGAAAATAATTCTTTCAAGCATATCAACAATATTTTGATGATTTACCACCAAGAATTGTAACATCATATTTATTTGCATATTGTTTTAATTGTTCCCATTGTCGAAAGAAAATATACTGAAGAAATATATGTTCATTAATTATATCTGCATGTTCTTGTCGTTTTTCTTCTAAAACTATTTTATCACGTTGTTTTAATTCTTTCGGCCATTTTGACCATGATTGATTTTTTTGTTCAGCTTTAATTGCCATATAAAGTGTATAATCATCAAGCCAATACTGTTCATTTTTCTTAAATGTATCAATTTCATTTTGAAATTTTTTTATAGGATTTATTTTATAATTATTATATGCTCGATTTAAAATACTATATTTCCATTTAAATACTTGTCGAAATTCAATATGTTCACCAAAATTTGGTCGACTACATTCAATATCCGTTTGAACAAGTAAACCATCATCAACTAATTTTTCTAAACTTATCAATATTGGATTACCAGCAAAAGCAGATGTACCAGAATAAGGTGATGGTTTTTCACTTGCTGTTAATGGAAGTATCTATCAGAAAGATTTATTTTAAAATTGAGAGAAAGACATTTATTGGTTACTAACTTGCCAAGTTTTTTGATTACATTCATGTAGAAAATCAACAAATTTATATGCTTCATTACCAATATCTCCAATACCATTAGGTCCCGGAAGACTACAAATATGAACAAGAATACCTGATGTACGCTCGAGTTTTACCATTATTATATATGTATATATACAAATAAACTGATCTAAAGTAAATAAAAATGTACTAGATCCATTTTAGTTTGTTTACGTTTTTCTCATGAGGTCATTTTTGCGATTAAATAAATAAATTCTATTGTTAACCTTTTCTACTTTTATCAGCACGTGTTTACAACATGTAAATTTCATGAAAATCGATCGAAATGAAAAGAAAAAGAGAATAATTCTCTTACAGTGACATAGACCGTCTGAATATTCAAATAGAATTAAATTCAGTCATGTAGAATAATTCTAAAATGATTCATCATATACTGTCCGACCTCGAAATGATATTCATCTGAATATTTTATTAGCTAAATCATTCAATAAGACTATATCCTAATATCATATATATTTATTAACAGATTTTCTTTTATTTTGTAATTCTAGTCGTCTAGAATAAAACAAAAAAATATAACGGATTTTTTTGTTAACATTGAAACAAGAAAAACAATGTAGAAATGTTATTATTTAAACCAAATTCTAGCAATCCATTGATGAACTTTAAGTAAATGCGATGCACTATCATTTTCTGAATCATTTTCATAATGTTTATCAATGAATTTTTTTCGTGTATCTAATGCCGAACCTTCAACAAATTCAATTCGAATATCTTTAACATCATCAAATTCAAATGTTTCTTTTCCTAATCGACCAATATCATTATTATTCGATATTTTACGTTTCTTTGTTAATTCTTCTTCAAGTAAACAACGTATAGATTCTTGATCATAATCATGTGTATTTAAATCTTGTTTATTACAAAATATTAATAATGGTAATCGTTGTTCACGAAAATATTCTTCATGTAAAATATTATAAAGATAATCTGAAACATATTTAATATCTTTTTCTATTGATGTACTATCAATAACAAATATAATTGCTTTAGCTGATGTTTTATATGCATATAAATCATGTTGATGTCGTCGTATATGATGTGGAATTTCAATAACATGAACTCTTTCAATTAAACGATCAATTGAAAAATCATCAAGTGTCATTACACCATGATTAGTTGACATGGAATAAAATGGGCGTTTTTCAATACCTGTTGTAAGACGATTGAATAGAAGAGTTTTACCAGAATTTTTTATACCACATAGAAGAAGACATTTACCAGAATGTCTTAATCTATGTTGACGACGTTTAATCCACCATTGAATAATTATTGTTGAAAAGACAATAAGTATTGATAGAAGAATTATACGACGAAATGTTTGAGAAGTTTGATCGATAATTCTATTATCGATATTTCCTTCAAATGAAGCAGTTTTTGGAGTATTCATATCTAAAAAAAAATAATATGGCAAACTATCGCGATGATTATTTTCTAAAGACATTTGATCGCAAGTATATTCTACCTAGTGCACAAAGTGTCGCTAGTCTACAGAAATGAGCGTGTGTTTAACCAGATGGAGTTCTCATTTTAATAAACATAGTCCATGTTTTATACACCAGACAAATCACATGCAAGAATTCCCTTATTTAAATAAACAATTCATCTATTGAGAAAAATCATTTTTATGTATATTAGTATAAAAAAGTATGAATATATTATAATGAAAATAAAATAACATTTAGCGCTAGGTGTCAGATATATAGAACTAATATCGAATCGAACAAAGATTTAACGACAGAAAAGAAAATAATAAACAAAATGGAGAATTTGTCTTTCATTATTTCATTTACATCTTTAGATTTAACATCTTTATTACTATGTCGCGTGATTTTATCGGTAGTAAAATAGCAATTATTACAAAATCTCAATGTCGATACGTTGGAACAATTATTGGTAAATATTAATTAATATACGAATATAGTTCTTTGTCTATTGCATTCTATTATTTTTTTTCAATTAGGAATTGATTCACAAACATCATCGATAGTTCTTGGCAATGTCAGATGTTTCGGTATTGAAAATCGTTCAGGACATTTAACAAATGGTCATAAACCTGGCACCATATTGCCAATCATGCAATTTGCAAATAGCGATATTGAAGATTTAAAAATTGTTGATGAAGAACAACAAACACCAGGAACTCCACAACAACCATCATTTTCAATGCCTGTTGCATCGTCACCATCATCTCAACAAGCTTCAATTCATGATGATCCTGCTATTGTATCAGCTGTTATGAGTTCATCGAATAAGGTCGATACATCAAATTCATCAATTTCGAATCGATTAATACATAATCTTCAGCATATGACATTATCTGATGAACAATCGAAATCTTTATCAAAACATGAAGGTAAAACTTGATAAATTATACAAAAATCACGAAAAAAAACAAATCAAATCTCTATCATAAAAGATTAATCATTATACTTATACTAGATGAACTCTAGAGAATTGAATGAATTCTAAACGACATTGTCATTACTTCTAATTCAGAAAATAATCGATTTGACTAATGATGAAGCAATCTTTTTTTTCTGTAAGATGCTTTGTTCTCTACATCTTTAATATTAAATTAAGATCTAAAATTTATAAGACCATCGAATAATAAATTAAATCGAATTTCTTTTTCTGTATAGAATCTCGTCATCGTTCCAATTCAGGTGAATTAGGTGCATCATGGTCTTTATTATCTCCATCAAAATGGGAACATAATAATAATAATAATAACACCAATAACTTTAAAACATCATCTCAACAACATTCAGATAACAAAAGTAAATTTTTTGATGATTTCATATCGAATAATACTAATAATACAAATCAATATCAATCGAATCGTTCCCATCAACGTTCATCGCACAACACAAATTCAACTCAAACATCACGTGAAAATGGAAATCATTATAATGGTGGACAATATGAAGATAATGGATTACCAGTTCGACAACCATTTTTTTCCAATGATCGTACTTATCCTCAAAAACAACAACAACAACAACATCAACAACTACAACCAGATCGTTACCGAAATGGTCATAATCAATATCAAAATCAACATCAACAACAATATCAACAACGTTCCTTTTATAATAATCGTCGTCCACCAATGTCCCATCAACAACGACGTGGCGGTGGTGGTGGTATGGGAAATCGTGAAACATTTCAAAACAATCCTGATGATTATGATGATGATTTTGATTTTGAAACAAGCAATCTTAAATTTAATAAATTAACAAGTGAAGATGAATTTAAACATCAAGCCGATGTACCATTACAAACTCAAGATGATATTGATTCACCAACTGACTATCCACTTTTATATGATAAAAAGAAATCTTTTTTTGATAATCTTGCTATTACAGATCCGTCAGATAATACATCAGCACCACATATGTATAACCGATCAAAAAATACCGATACATTTGGTAATGATGGTTACCAACGTCAAAATAACCGATATAATGGAAATGGATATCGAGGATCGAATAATAATAATAATAATAATAACTATTATCGACAACAACGACGTGGAAATGATGATTTTAATTACAGACAACAAAATAGCAACAATAATAATGGATATCATTATCGTTATTAATCACTCACTCTTCGTTTTTTTTGTGCAGTGATTGTTTCTCATATTCAAAGGAAAAAAAATCCCACTTTTTAAACTAATGATCTCTTTTGCTTTCCATTCCGTTTGTTTCTTTTGTATAGGTCTTCTCTCTCTCTTTTGTATATCCTCTAGTGAGAGTGTGATCTAATTTTTTTGCTGGCAATAAGAAAATTTGGTATGAATGTATACAGGTGTCTGTGTTCATGACAGATAAATTGCCGGTTGATGATTTTTTTCTCTTTTTTTTGTAGTTTCATCTTTGTTGTTTGTTTGTTCGTCCGTTACTTCTTCTCTCTTTTTCTCTAAACTAAACATGCATATGCATAGATTTTCTTTGTTTTTTTTTAACTTGAAAAGATACATTTTTCGATCTGGCAACGTAAAAGGAAAATTTGTATTCTATTTATTATTATTACTGTTGTTCTAGTGTGTCTTCTTTCTTTTTGTCGTGCACTTTTTTTTTGTGTGTATGAACACGAGAAACAAATCTTGCGCAATGTAACCTACTCAGGTGAATGATGAGAATTGGCAAGGAAAACAGAATTCATAATAAAAACAAAAATATCACACACATTATCTGATACAGGAAAAGAAATCTACTTTCTTACTCATAGCTACGGTAGAAAACATGAATGAGTCATAGCTTGATGAAATGATTGATAGACGAAGCATAAAGAACATGATATACAACGATCCCAACTAGAAAAATTAAATTTTTTAATATAAATGGTTAGTTTAGGGTACAAATATTATTTTATTCGATATACTGAATTATGGTGAGATATTTATTATGGTGTCTATTTGAAGGAAATTGTTGTATTTGTTTTTTTGTAAATACAAATAGTCGTAAGTTCAAGATATCTATTTATATAACAACCGAATGAAAACAATTGAAATGAAAACTTCTATACTATTGGATACCTCACTTTTTTATCATATTATATTCACCATTTAAGTGAAGATTTGTGGAAGACTGGCTCTTATCAAGCAACTATTTCCAATCAAAATATAACAGTAGAAGAACGGTTTATTCACATTAACAGTTTCATTTCTAGTCTCCACTACATTTGTAAGAACTCGAAAGATAATCTAGTAGCCTAAACTTATTAATGCTACTTTTCCGTAATCTGAAATATAATTGATCATGAAAACCCTTTGATTAAGTATTAGTTAGTGAATAGACATTATTTCTTTATGCACTGTATATTTCGTTTACGATTTAGTTGATTAATATCAAACTAAGATGCCGTAGTTTTTTTAGTTTAAAACGTCCTTCTCATCTTTCAAGGTTTATGGCTACAAGAATATATCAATTATCATCATCTTCATCACCTGTACTTATTGGTAATTTTATTCTTATACAGTTAGCCTTTTTTTTTGCAAACGCTTAATAATATTAGATCGTTATCAGGTGTTAATTAAAAAAGTTGAGAACGGTAAATATTATTTGATGCTATACTTTCAATTTCAATATAAATGAAAGTTTTCAATGATTTTATCTATTGAATTTGATAAAGTTTAGTTTTACTGTAATCATAAAGTCATATTCTCAACGGACAAAACTAAAATTCTATCATATACAAATGATTGTTAATGAAAAGAAAATATGTCATAACATTAATCATAGAAATAACAGCACACATACATGACTGATGAAATAGAGGTTTCAGATGGACTCTGGCATGCTAAATATTAAAAGAAATGTAATATTTTTGTTAGATTCTATAATAATGTTTCACTAAATTATCTAAAGTACTCGATCGATGTAATATCTTTATAGCCAAACAAGGTTGACTTTCGTCTATGTATATAGATAAAAAAGCGTATTTATTCATCCATGAAGGTCTGAACATATATTGATACTTTGTAGTTTAAAATGATCATATATATTCTAGCTATCATTCAAAATAGTGAAAATTCATCATGATGACATTTCTTTGCATATAATCATTTAAACTCTATTTTATATTTTAGTTTCCTCATTGAAATTTCATTGAAAAGAATTTGACATTGAAATCAAGTATCTGAGTTTGTCACTATACAACAAAAGAGCCTTGTCTATGATATATATACCTAACAATTATGACCTTGTGTGATTATAAGCATATTGTTAATGGGCTCATTTATCTTTTATGTTTCTTTCATTATATGATATCGTCGATTATTATTCCTATCAACTGATATAATGTTTGCTTCTAGTCTAATCACCGATGAAAATCACTTGGATGACTATATAAAAAGCCTTGATAATTATCCTACTAGAGAATTAAAAACAAATAATCAAAAAACATCGTCTTTAACTTCACGTGTCTCTCATAATAACCCATCATTTATCTCTGAATTCGATCCTTGGGGACATCAAAGTGTCACACACGTTGGTGAAGATACTTCATTACAATCATCAAGTCAAGTTGCTCAAGTTGATCCTATATCCCATCTACATTCTTCATCAAAAATGAGCAGAGACAATTTGGAACGTTTATATAAAAATTCAAATCTATCATCTGGAACAGATCTACAGTTTCATCCAGTTCTTTCAGGAAAACTTGCAGCACCATCAGGATGGCGTAACGAATCAGTTCCTTCATCACTGTCACCTCTTTCCGATGATACAGATAGTTATAGAAATTGTAGTGAAAAACACGAACACTATAAAACTTTAAATACATGCGATGGTCCTCCAATGATTTTTTCATCGACTGATGAAATCAATGAAGTTATTAATGAAAAACCATCATCAAAACATCTTCGTAGTATTAGTTTTAATGATTATAATGATACGTCAATTGAAAACAATCCATGTCAAGAACGAAAAACAGTTTTAACAGAAGAACAACGAACTGCAATAAATAGTATAGACAATTGTAAAATACCACCAGTTGTTGTACATAAAAAATTAGCAAATAATATTGTTAAATATAATCAGAGGATAACTGTTCGATATTTACAACCACCAACACCGCCACCACCTGGACCAATTATCATTCGTAAGAAAAAATTCTTTATTAAATATTTATTTTATATTATTTATTAGGTGAAATTCGTCAATGTCCATTACCTCCTCAATCTCCTATTACGGTATAAGAATTTAAAAAATTTTTAAATTTAAAAACTTTTTGTTTTATAATTTTAGATTCGGCAACGACCACGACCGCCTTGCACACCGCCTCCACTAGTAAATTATACAACAATCAAGTATTAAATTAAACATTTCTTATCTATTTTTTTTTCAAAGATTTTTCGAGAACCTCCTCCACCACGTCCACCTCGGCCCCCTTCAAAAATAATCGAAAAATTATTACCACCACCACCGCGTCCACCGCGCCAAGTAATTGTCGAAAAATTAGGAGCATATCCACCTAAACCTTCGGATGTTCTTGTTGAACGTTGGTTACCTTACAAACGAAACGATCAACGACGAATACTTTACGAACGAGCACCAGCACCTTACTTGTATGTATATATATATAGACATATCTTCGATTAATCTCATCTAATATTTGCAGGCCACCACGAGAACCAAATTTACTTATCATGCATGATCAACGCAATGCACGTATTAATAAAGAATTTATAAATCAAGGTGTTGTGCGAGCCGATCCTCAACATTATCTTCAACTTTATGGAGCTGAAATTAATACACCACATAACTATGGACAATATGCTTATTTAGTTGATGAAGCAACTCGTTCTTTACCCCCACCTCAACCATTACCTCCAACTGGTATTCATTATAATCCTCATAATTCTTATCCGAATCTAAATCAGCATCCTCCTCCAGCTCCTTTGATTTCAAGTATGTGGGACAGAATGAGATCTGCAGCATCTCCGTTCAATTCACCACCTTACCATCAAAATTCTCCAACGTATGGTTACTCTCCACAATATCCTCGTAATGATCATCTAAATTCATATCATCCTCCTAATAACTATGCGGCACATATGGGAGATCATAGAATAATGCCTAATGTACCATCACCATGGTCTCATAATTCTCATTCACCACCACCTCCTCCGTCTCATCTTCCATCATATAATTTTAATCCAATATCTCATTCTCCAAATACAATTCGAGTGACATCTGATCATGAACTTCATAATGTTCTTTCCAATTTAACTAATGGTCGTGTACCAACACCTTTACGTTCCTTTTAGAACTTTAAATCAAAAAAAAAGAGTAGAAAAACGAATAAAGAAGTTTATCTTCATTTTATTTACATGTTATTTTCTAGAATATAATAAGTTAAACATATAAGATTTATAAAAGAAAAGAAGAAATGTTTATTTCGGTCGTTGATTTTTAGGTTGTTTAAGCATTTGTCCTTCGCCAGAAAATGGTTGAAATGTATTCGCATTATTTTTCTCTGTTGTTCCAACTGTTTCATCATTCACAGTACGTAATGGTACACGTATAAATTGTAATGTACCATATTCATAATCATAATTAGGTATACCGCGTGTTTGTTGTAATTGAGAATTATTTAGTTGTTGTTCTTGATCTTTGGATCGATGTTTTCCATTTAAACGATTGCCTTGTCCATGAAATGGCATAAATGTTGATGGACTTTTATAACTACTTGGTATTGATGATAACGAATCACCAGGTGTTGATGCCATTGGATTAGTTGTTTTAGGTGTTGTTGCAATATTTTGTGATGATGTTGGTGTATATTTTGGTTCAACATAACCAACTGGTGGTGCAAAATCAACTTCCATATCACATTCAATAATTGTTACAGCATCGGCTGGTTTTAATTCCAAAACCAATAATTCATAACTACGATTAAGATAATTTATTGCTATAACATCACCTTTTGTTAAACAATTATAATTTCTTAGAGCTGTTTCTAAAACTGCTTTAGGATTTGATATATCAAGAAAATCTTTTGATTGAGGTTGAAAACGTACAAATGTAGCTGTAGGTAATGCAACAAATTCAACACTTATATCTTCACCTTCTTGTAATAATAAATGACGCATCATCCAATTTGGTAAATAACATGTTTTATCATCATTTGGTATAAATTCTAAAACACCACAATGTATTATACGATCAAGTTTTGTATTTTTTAACTTGAATAACATGATTCCATTCTATAAAGATATGAACAAAAAATAATGAATATGATTTGAAAATTTTGTATTACTTGTTCAGCTAATTGTTCTAATGCTGCTTGTGGAAGTAAAATTTTTCCACCATTCTCAACATTTAAACGTCCACGATCATGATCAGGTAGAAATGCAGCGGAATAACATTTATAGATAGCACGAAAAGGGCCAACATTAGCGCCAAGTTCATGCGCGCCAGGGAAATTTTGTCGAAAAAATTGACGATTGAAAAACATTATAATAATCGAAAACGATCTGAAAAAAACAAGAATTTTTCATATAAATTAGACACATAAAATAACATGTAGAAATACAAAATCTCTTCATTTATTCTATAAACTTATACTTCTTGATTAATTCGTTTGACTTTTATCATAAAGCAAACTCATGTGATATATATCGTACTTACATAACGTTTCGTAATAACATTCATATTCATCATTTTTTATAATGACACAATGGAATGCTTTGATGACGCGGCGAAATTTTTGCTAGCGGATTTTCTCATATTAAATAATATATTTCGATATAGAAACAGATTTATCTGATTATTATTCTTCCTGTATAAATAAAGAATCTATTTTAATCTATTATGCAAAGTTAATTCTATTATTAATAAACTTATAGATATATATTTTTTATGTGAGAAAACTTATTCATTAAAATACTTGATAATCGATTGTTCTCGAACTCGTGCTATAAAATAACGTTGACAATAACATAGAATAATAATGTCGCTAGTTTTCATATACATTTAACAACCAATGAAATTTCTAACAAAAAAATCCTCAGTAATGAAGTCGAAAATTCTGTCTCATCAATAAATTTAATAGAGGGTGCTAGTAACATATTTTCTAACGATAAAATATGTTGTGTCCAAGAGGAGACGATCGTGGCTGCTTACATCCGTTTCCTAGGATATAAAATTGAACAATAGAAATCAATTAATAATATCTTTCTTTTGTTTGTTTTTTTTTTTCGAGATATATACAAAATGCAAAAAAATCATCAACATCTTGTACGGCCATGTGCTGTATTTCTTGAACGTTTAAATGATACATTTATTCCATCAAAACGTTATAAAGTTGATGCTGATATTATATATCGTTCATCGAATGAACAATCTTCGAATAATAATAACAATAATAACGATGAATTATCTGTTGATGTTCTTATGTTACCAAATAATAAAGTTAAAATATCTTCATCATCAACATTTGATGATATAATAACACCTTCAAATAATCAAATAAGTACAAATAATGATATTAAACCAGTTGTACGTATACGTCCACATCAATCATCAATTGATTCAAATGATTATGAATCATCAACAGCAACAGCAACAGCAACAAATAAACGTCAAAATTCTTTACGTCGTATTGAATCATCATCATCGAATAAATATGATAGTGATTCATATTTATTTAATGGTACATTTGATTCTGATGATGAACTTGGAATGGATTTAAATGATGATGATTTAGCATCAATAAATCATGTTTTAGATTTTGATGATGATGATATATCAAATTTTGATGATGATAATCAACATTTATCAGCAACAACAAATGGTAATCATCCACCTGGTTATCATTCAACTCAATTACCTGATTTAGTTATGGGTTCAATACGATCAGAGAATGGTGTCAAATCTGAACCATCATTTCAATATAGTGATTTATTTAATCGTAAAGGACGTACATTTGTATGTGATGAACGTGGAAATCGTGTTGTTTCAGTTAAACTTGAAAAAAATTCATCAAAACGTTTAATTGATGCTATCGAACGAAATTTAGGACGATTGGTTTTAGAAGAATGTCGTCGTGGAGATTTACAAGCACATATTTTAAAAGTATTTCTATTCTTTTTTTGTTATATTTGTATACAAATATATTTATATTTAGGTTGTTTTTAAAGATGAACAAGAATTTTTTGATTTTAATCGTTCAGCTATTGTTTCAAAACATTCATTTAAACAATGTCCAGAAATGTATACAAGATTTCTTGAAAGTTTATTTGAATCACAAACTTATCCCAATGAAAATGAACATGATCCACTTGTATCTGATGTAAGTAATCGTTCTTTAGTATATACTATAATTGATTTTTTTTAACCAATGAATTTATATAAAATATTAAAGAAAACTGATGACGATTCTAAAGAAGTTTATTTTTAATAGTAGTATATACTATTATGTTTTGAGTTCTGTAATCCGTGATTCAATCTTATAGAAACTTGTAAAATCATTGTCAATAATTTCTTTTTTAGGAAGCTGATCAATTAAATCACTCATATTGTTGTAAAGTTCATGAATGTGGTGAAGCATTTACTTCAAGATCTGAAGCATTGAAACATGCGAAAAAACATGCAGGTTTGACATATAGATTTTTTTGTTATTTAAGAAATCAAATATTATTTTTATTTCTAGAACTTGATCCATTTGATTTTGTTTGTGATCATTGTGGAAAAAAATTTCTCGGTATTGCGAATATGAAACGTCATTTACGTGTTCATATGGGTAGTGAAGGCAAAGATTTTGCTTGTCCTTTATGTCATTATCGTGGTTGTACAACTACACATGTTAAACGTCATATGGCACATAAACATTTAGAAAAGTAAACATATTTTCTTAAAAAAAATAAGAGTCATATGAAATTTTGCTTATTTATTTAGATCTATTCCATGTCCTTATTGTTCATTTATGGCTGCAACAAATGCAGATCTGAAAATTCATATGGCTCGAAGACATTGGGATATTGAAGGACTTGATATTTTGAATAATTTACCCAAAACATATAAAAAAGAATGGAAATGTAATAAATGCGATACAGTTTTTCATGATTATTCAGTATGAAAGTTTTTTTAAAAAGATAATCAAATATCAATTCTTATTTTGATTCTATAGGATTTTCAAAATCACATTTATAGTCATTCAAGTCAAACAAATAAATTTCAATGCAATTTATGCCCATATAATTGCAAAAGTTTTTCAAAATTAAAGGTAAAATTTCATATGACGTCTTTTTATTAATTATAGTTTGTATATCATTTCTAGCGTCATATGCTTTATCATCAAGGTCAACGTAATTATGAATGTCCAAAATGTAATAATAAATTTTATCAAATGGAACATCTAAAACGTCATTTAACATCAATACATAAACTAAATATACCACAAATTGGTCGAGGAAATCGTTTATTTAGTTCGGATATATTAAAACGGGTAAGAATAGACACGAATTCAATTATTTCTTTCTTGAAATAAATTATAGAATTAATATCCGTTTTTGAAAAAAAAGGCGTTCGAGAAGAATACTTATAACCTATTAATCAGGGAGGTTTGTTAGATTATGATCTCAGGTTCTCTTGAACCTAATTTTAATATCCTAATAATCTGTATTTATTCTCTAATTATTTTTCGACCCCTAGGAGACCCCTCAAGTATCGAAAAACACCTTTGTCGATCGGATAATAGCAAAGTTCCAGAAGCATCAATAACCGGTTTTTGAAAATAAGATGAGATCTATTGATTTATAAATAAATGTGGGGGGACGTCGATGATAAAAGGTGTTTTTCGATACCTGAAGGGCACCCTATAGGTGGAAAACATGAGTTAAGGAAAAATGAAGAATAATTATGAAATGAGTACAAATTATTAGAATATTAAAAATAAGGCCAAAGGATGCTGAGATCATAACCTACGCACCTGCATGATTAAAAGGGTAAAAGAATGTTTCTGATGTCACAGATCTATTTTTGTATAATCTCACATGCCCTCGTATCCTCTATCCAACGGTGAAAACCGCAGGCCTCTATCATTTTCCGTGTGAAAGTTATAAGTATTCTTTTGTAAACAAAATTTACAGCTTTTTACAATTAAACTTATTTTTGTATTCTTAGCATTCGGATATGCCAAATATGCCTCCATCACATGGTACTGTTCCTCAATGTTATAAAGTCATTTCGAAATGTGTTTTTACATGTCAAAAATGTCCATTTTCAACAACAAAACTTTATCATCTTAATGAACATGTTAAAAGTGAACATTTACAATTAGATGATTCAGCGCATGTTTGTACTTTCTGTTCATATATAACTGATAAAAAAACGAATCTTAAAGTAACAAGAAAAAATGAAAAATAATATAAATTCTATATGATATCTTTTAGCGTCATTTACATCATAATCATGCTGGTCAATCAAATACACCTGTACTTTTATCGAATGATGCTCTTTTATCAAATCCAAATACAAAGTATATTAATAAAAAAAAATTTTTTTCTATCGTTTACTTTATTTTTCGTTAGATTTCAATGTGGACTTTGTCGTCGATATCAAAGCAATGTTGATGAATTTATAAAACATATTACCGAAAAACATCGTATGGATGTATGTATATATATCATGAAAAAACCAAAATAATAATTAATTGAATTTTTTCTTTAGGTTGTTATCTTAGATTCAGCTAATAATGGAAATATTCATCAACAAATAAAATCTCGTGGTCGTGCTGAGGTACGTTAAAATAATTTGATTTATTTTTCATATTTTTCTTTCGTTTTTTTTCTTAGTTAATTTGTGCAAGTAATAATTCTACCCCATTTCGTTTTGATGAATATGGTGGTCTTGTTACTGTTATGAAAAATCCAAATGAAACATCAATAAATAATTCAAATAATCCACCAACTAATTCAACAACAGATTTTCTTCTTCAGCAATAAAGAAAAACATTTTCTTTTTTTCTCTTCTTCGTTCTTGATTTCAAATTTGTGTATACGCAACTGTTACTTTTAACAGTCAGTCAATCCTTATAGGATTGTACTTTACATCTTTAAAGAAAAAAGACAACAACAACAACAACATACATTCACGCCCACTCACAGAATTCATTTATGTGTATTATTCTGTTTTTTTTTTGTTTGTTTGTTTAAGAAAAACGAGTCAAAAGAAAAAAATGATTATATTCTTTTCTTTATTAGCATATCAATAAAAAAGAAATCGATGTTTACAAAAACAATTATTTTTTGAGACTACATAAGAACTACTGTTGAAATGATAAAAACTCTTATCAAATAATAAATAATTCTAAAACTTTAATATCCTCAATATAATGAATGCTTGTAAAATACAAAGAATATCTAAAAGAACTAATATAAAAGTCTTATTAAGTACGTCATTATTGTCTAAAAGGAAATGAATTTCGTGGAATTTAATGAACTCATTGACACAAACCAGACTATAGATTTCTGCATATTTTCATCAGCTACAGACATGATATTGACATTTGAAAAGGACAGAATCAATTTCATTTCCACTGTCTTTGTTTATTTCCTTCGATTCATATTTGTTATCTTTTACGGAATAAAAAAAAACTATCTTTCTTTTCTCTTTCAATTATTATATAAGTCATAGGAATCTAAAGGTTACACAAACAATGTAACTCCAAATTTAGAAAAGAATAAATTAAAAGTATGTTAAAAATTTGTTCTAGAAGTATAATTGTAACATTTACATAATCAAAGCATAAGCTATATATATTTTCTAAAAAAAATTGCGTTGTTTGATGTTAGCACATGATTACTGAAAGTTTTTGATTTAAAATAATCTCGAATTTAAGAGGCAGAACAACAAGAGTGTAACGTCACGTATAATTCTAAAAATTACTTTTTTTCTTTTTAATTTTTTTTCTTCTATACTTAGTTTATCGCATTAAGATCTTAAAGTGCACTACATCTTCATTTTGTTCTAGAATCAGGATAGAAAATTAGAAATGTTAAGCTGACAAAACAAAACCAGAATTGTTAATAGATACATATATACTCAATTTTCTAATGAAGTATAGAGAAACCGGAAAAAACCTGTGGATCATCTATCCTGTTTTCTGTAAGTTTCCTGATGTAGAAAAAAAAGATTCTTTTATTTTACTTAAAAATGCTAAGCTTACATACAACACCTATAATTTCATATTCTTATTATAAGATCGATTTGTAATGTCTTATATTTAACTTGGAAAATTCATTGACTAATATTCGAAGTAAGTTAATTTGTTTACTTCCTAATACAAACAGGAAAAACATGACGTATTATTATTACGAGATATGTGTATGGGTGAATGGAAATTGTCATCAAGACATTATCGTTAATAATTATGGAAGAAGATTAACTTCACTTCATATTTTTTCTATGTTGATGACGATTGTTACATAAAATAATGATGACATTTATTAGACTGTGAAGACAACATATACTGTTTTATTATATTTTTTTTTTCAAAAACTACAAAATAACAGACGATCATCTCGTTTCTTTCTTTCTATTTTTATGTGGGATTTTTTATTGTATATAAATATAATTCAGACCAACATTGATAGTAGGAAAGAAAAAGAAAAAGTGGATCGGATAGCGCATGTTTTTCATCCTAGTACATCGGCATGTCTAGATCTTGTCTTTCGTTGACGATAAAATACGAGGGATAAGTAATCGAAAGTGCCATCGGAAATGTTCATGATTTATTGCGAATATAAATATGACAGTTATGACAACTGATATTTTTTTATTTTGTATTACTGAAAATTATTTTTTTTTCTTCAGATATTTTCTTTTAGTTCAACTAACCTAGATTCATGTCGGCAGATCTATTTACTTTATCATGGTTTGCTGTTTTTGCATTGATTATATTAATTGCTTTTGTCGCTAATATAATCATTATTATAGCAATACTTCGAGATAAATCCATGCATACATCAACTTATTTTTATATAATTAATGTTAATATCGCTGATATTCTTCTTATACTTAGTTGTTTACCAGAACGTTTAACTGTAGCATTTGGTTCTGGTGATGGATTTTATTTAGGAATGTTTACATGTAAGTTTCTCTTTTTTTTAATATGAAAAAAAACAATGAGTTGTTAAAAATGTGGGTCATGATATTTATGTTTACAAGGATTAAATTTTTTTTTTGAGTTAAAATTAGATTATCAATTATCGAATTATTTTTATTGCTAATAATCTATATGAAATATTGAATACAATTAATTAGTATAAATTCGAAATAAAATAGTATATATTTGTTAAAATTTGCTTTTAGCTATAAGTACCCATAATAATAGCATTTCTATCCAAGCATGTTAGACAATTAATAAAGAAATATTTCGTGTAAAATACAAAAGAATATATATATATATATAAGGAAATGAGAAATGTATTGCTATTAACAAAATGCTTCTAGCGTATTAAAGTATTTTTTTTATTATTATCTATAGTTAATTCTAGCAAGATAATAACGTGCTTGGAGTACTTTTCTCCTCATATATATATATATAAATAATGTTGAAAAAATAAATTAGTATGTATTGATTTAATATATAATATAAGAATATTTAATTTACAATGTTCAATGTGACCTCAGGTGCAAGTACATGACTATTGTTCTAGCCTTTTGTATGCTATCAAATTTTTGTCAGGCATTTTTCTGTCACTCATCAAAAGAAGTTAAGTTCGTGACATATTCAATATATCATTCGAATTTATTCATTTCTAATTAGAAGTCAAGTTTACTTGAAAAAATAATTGATAACATTGATATGTGTTATTCAAATGTCATTTTCTCTTTCTTTATTCTATTTGGCATAGTCTACTCAAAGAAAACTATCAGAAAGATATGTCGTTTGAGAGCACAGTGAAAAGTGTGCAGACATTTTAAGCAATTGAATTCATTTTTTTGAAATTTGTTAAGACATTTTTGAGTTCTTGAATTTGTTATCTCCTTTTTTTCTATACTCAAAGTTTAAATATTTATAAAAAAAGAACTCTTTGACATTTTACACTCTTCTGCTTTTTTTAAACAAACAAAAATTGAAATATTATGCATGAAAAGAGATAGAATTTTTAGATTACTAAATGAGCTATTCTTGATACTTATTCAATGAATATGTTCCTTGATCCTCATAGTATAGATCTGGAAATTCTCTCCATCACAGTTCTAATATATATATGCCTAGATCTAAATCGATTTTTGAAGAACGACACAGGTTGTTTTAAATATTCATATACTTTTTAGGATATCTATGATATAATCAGGTTTCATCATCATTTTTCATAAGAATAGATCACACAATATATTATTATTCAATAATTCATGATAACTAAATATAAATTATTATATCGCGTGATGTTTCATTTCAATTTAGAAGATTGAAAATAGAATTATTATACATCTATAAGCATACCGAAGACATAAGGTCAATAGTAATACGATTTTTCATCATATTTGTATATATAATTAGTAAAGTGCATAAAACTTAATGTCAAGAAACTTTTGCTATTATTTATTAATGTCGTCAGATTGATTCTAAAAGTGCATTTTTACAAAATGAAATGTATAGAATTTAATCAAAATAACATTTTATTAATAATGTTTTCTTTCATCAGAATTAGAAATATTAACTAATGTTAATATAAATGAGAAAGGTGATACTGACGACAGCTGATATGTCAAGTAGCATATTCCAAGGATTAACTCAATGGTATAGATAAATATAGAACATGTTACAAAGAAATTCATGTATTAAATTTAGAATCCAGTTTCGGATTCCAATGAGTCAATTTATTCATAGAGTCTTTTTTCAATTACTAGAATAGTAACTATTTGTTTTAAACAACAAGTAATAGATCACTTGACATGTCGTTATTCATCATTTTAATTTTTTTGCTAGTTTCCTTGAAGTATTTTTATAATCAATAAATTTTCTTTCTATAGGTTATTTAATTCCATTTTGTCAACAAGTCGCCATGCATGCAGCACTCGCATTTTTACTTGTTTTAACTATACATCGTTGTTATCCAGCTGGTGTTCCACGTTTTTTACAAGGTGATGTTATTCGTCAACAAATACGTAATTATCCGCAAACATTATGTATTCTATGGATATTTGCCATATTAGTCAATTTACCTTTATTTGCAATAACTACATACGAACATCTACCTTCAAATACAACAATTACAACACTAAATGGTACAAATATAACATATTTAATACATGAACCTTCTTGTCATACAGCAGCAGAAGAAATTTGGTCACGTACATATGTAATATTCTTACTTGTTTCGACTTATTTCATAACAGGTATTTTTCTTATTGTTATTTATGGACAAGCTATACGTATAATTCTTGCATCAAAAAAATATTCAACAAAACCTATTCAATCAACACAAAATCATACGAATCATTATCGATTTCTTTCACCCAATCTTATTCAAGAAAAACAATATCAACCAAAATCAATCGCACAAACCCATATGAAAATTCCAGTACCACATTCAACTACAACATCCACGTCAACACCATCAACAGCTAGAACAAATCGACGTTATCTAAAAGGTTTGCAAAATACATCCACAAGATCTGTAATTATATCTTCATCCGTAGGACAAAATGATTTAGATAAAAATTCAACTAATTCTCATTCAACACAACATCTTCAAGTTATTATTATGCTTTTTATCGTTATTTTATTGTATATACTTCTTCTTTTACCATATCGTTTATTAAATTTATTATATATCGTACATAATGAAATATTTCAAAAACAATTTATGAATCAATTATTATTTGAGTCGTTATTAAATACTGTTCGATTACTTGTTTTTCTTAATTGTGCATTACAACCAATAACATATTTAATTATATCATCACGTTTACGTCAAACAGTTGTTAAACTTCTTCGTTCATGGTATACATGTAATTGTCATTGTCAATGTTCAGCATCTTCGGATACAGGACGACATTATAAAACTGATACTCGTGCTATTCAAGCGTATCTATTACAAAAACATCAAAATCGAAGTCCTTATCAACTTCAACAACAACATAATTTTTATCGTGAAGTTCGTCCATTACAAACATCATTAAATAATATACATTTAATGAGTTATCATGGTTCACCAATAAATCATCTCCCAATATCACGATCAATATCACCAGTAGCATTCTCACATTTAACTCTATCGCGATCTCCATCACCAGTACCACTTACACATTTTAAAAATCGAACTCGATGTATTGTTTCATTTAATAATGAACATAGAAAATAAAAAATTGATTTGATTTTTAATTTATATCAAGTTTGTTTATTTAAAAAAGAAGAAAAAAAGAGAAAAACAAACGGAAATGAAAAATAAAGTCTACAACATAAGATCATTGACTGGATGATGGACGACCGACTTGATCTGCTAATCGTTTTCGAAGCATATCTTGTATGGGAATAAATTGACGATGATATTGTGGACAACGTTCAGATAAACCATGTAAAATTGCTTCAAAATATCTTAAACGATTTACTTGATTTTCACGTGCTGCATTAACTGCATCTGGTGTTTGATGAACTTTAACATATTTTCCTTCTTTTATTTGTTCATAATATTTCGCTCGTAATTGTTTTTCAGTTAATGTGATAAACATCTAAACGAAAAATAAATCAAATGAAAGAAAAAATCAAATCACATACCATATTTTTTCGTGAATTTAATTCTGCAATACGTTCATCAAGTTTAGTATTGTCATGTGTCGCTTGATCTCTTTGTTGTTCAAGTTCAGTCATACGTGTCACATGTTCTTGTTGAATACTCTTATATTCATCAAGTTGCTGTTCAAGTTCAGCAGCGTGCTAAAACAGAGAGAATGTTTAAGTAATGATCGATAGATCTGAAAAAAACTTACTTGAGTTGAATCTCGTATTTTTCTTTGTAAATCGGTAATTTTCTTTTGTACAGTACTTTGCATAGTAGCTTTATTTTGTGGTATTTTTTGTTGAAATTCTCCTCGAGTAACAATTGTATCTCGTCGTAATACACTTGTTTCCATATCTCGAATTAATTTTTCTTGTTGTCGTAATAATTGATCATAACGAACCTTAAGAATTTAAATTAAAAAGTAAACAAAAATCGTTTTTTTTGTATCGTCTTACTTGCATACGATGAATTTCAGATTTCATTGCTCGTATTTCACCTTGACCAGTTTCAGAATCAACAGCTGATTTCATTTCTTTTGCTAACTGAATTTTTCGTTCCCAAAACATAATTTGTTTTCTATTAGAAAAAGATTTAATATATTTTTTTTTAATTCAACAAACATACTCTGCTTCGACAAGATTTGCTAAAAGATTTTCTCTTTCCTTTCGTATTTCAACTAATTCTTGTTCCATATGTATAGCATCTTTTTCAGCTATCTATTCATTTCCAAAAAAACAAAATATTATCACAATTCCAAAATAATAAATACAAACTTTTAATTCTCGAACAAAATCACCTTCTGATAAAAGATTGTTTCGTTCTAATGAATGTTTATTTGTTGCTTCTTTATAAATCAATTTATTTAAACGTTCTAAATCAAGTGTTAATAATTCCATTTGTCGTTTTAAATGCGTACAATCAGTTTCCATATTTTTAATTGTATCTTTATGAAAAAAATAAAATAAATACTTTTGTTTATTAAACAAGTAACGCTCATCCGAGAACTCGCTTAGCTCTTTCTCGCAGAAATGTATCCTCTTCACATTTACTAGAAAAATAATTCAAACCGTGAAAAATCGATCTTCGATGTTTTTTTGACCTTTCACCTGCCCCTCACCATGGTCACCTAACAGACCTCAGATTTCGAAATACTACTAGAAATATCTTTTTCGAAAAATCGGTTTCCGATGTTTTTTTGACCCTGCGGACACACAAGCAAGCAAACAATTTATGATTACTGGACTCTTCTGTACGAGAAAGAGAATACAAAAACATATATTTACTTTCAGTTCGAATTTTTCTTGATGTTAAAATTGTATATTTTAATTTCATTGCATCGGTATCTTTTTCTAATACATCTTTTTCATTTGTTAAACGTACTAATTCATTTTGTCCTCGTAACCATGTTTGTTCAAGTTCGAAAATTTCTTTTGCTGTTTGTGCTATAGATTTTTGTAAATTTAATACTTCAATTTCTAATGGTCCTAATTCAACACCACCAGCTTTTTCTTTTAAATGTTCTAATTTTTTATTCATTAAATCAATTTGATTTTGTTTTTGTTCAATTAATAAAACACGTCGTTTGATTTCTTGTTCACTACGTGTTATAACTTGATTTTTATCCATTATTTGATCATTATATTCTTTTGATTGTGCTTCAAGTTGTTGAATATTTGTTAATAAATATGTTTTTTCTAATCGTGCACGTGAGATATCATTTTCAAGTTTAGATAAATTACGTTCCTAAAAGAAATAATAAATATTTTCACCGGGAATAAAATGATATATACATACAATTTCACGTGTAGATTCTTTAAGTTTAAAACGTAATTTCGAACTATATTCAGCAGCTTTTTCAGCAGTTAATTGTTCTTGAACACGTTGATAAATTTCATCTTCTAATTTGTTACATTCTTGACTTTCTTTTTCAATATCACGTCGTAAGATATCTAAATCATGTTGTTTTTCAGCTTTTTCCTATCGAAAAAAAAACAAAAGAAATTTTATGAAGAATAAAGTAGATAGTTTTTTTTCAATTACATTATTAACACGATTAAGCATATGTTGAGTTTCTTCGAGTGCTTTTGTATACGTTGACATTTCTTGTTTAGTTGTTTCGGATTTTTCACTGTTTATTTCGAGTAGTTTTTCTAGATTTTGTATTTCATATTTTGTTCGATTTAAAACTAATGTAAGTTTTTCATTTAGTTCTTGTTCTTTTACAATTGAACGTTTGTATGATTCCATTTCAGTATGCATTGTATCGATACGTTGATTTTGTAATCTAATTAGATGAAATAAAATATTAATAGATTTCGAAGGAATTCAACAAATGCTGATTGTATTTTCTATGGTAATGTATATGTTTCAATTACTATAAATACTACTTTCTGAAGCTGTTAGTGAAATCCCTAGGGAATTAATGTATGTAACATGATTGAGCTGGTCGTACTCTGGCTATGTCAATCACAGTTTGAGGGCGTTGAGAAGAGTGCCTACGCTTCTATTCTTATAAACTTTAATACTCGTTTTATTATTTTTGGATTCGTTAGGTTCTGTTTATTAGTGGAAAAGGTTGAAATCCCTTGGGAATCATTTCTCGCCTGACACAGATTAGCTATCATCTGTTGATTATTTTATCTTGAAATTTGGTATTATTTAGTCTATTAAAGTATCTTTCAAATCTTTGGGGCCCTACATCAGAAAGACTAAATGATATAATCTTAGCAAAGATTTATAGACTGAATTCATTTTCAAATACGATTATTTAGTTTTCAATGTAAACAAATCTATGAGATAAAAAAAACTCTATATTGATTTCTTACATTATGAGAATCACCAAATAATAGCTAAAGTCCTATTCTTTTGACCTATCATACACCCAAAAGATCCTAAATATCTCGTAAAACCCTCGCGTCTGAAGCCCACTTCCAAAAAAAGTAGCAATTCATCGCTCTGAAATACTATTTATAAAATTTCGTGTAATATTGGTAAATAAATTTTATTAATTCTAACCTGACAGCTTCATTCATTGTTGCTTGTGCTTCATCACGTCTTCGAATACCAATTAAACAACTGTTCCAGTTTTGCATTAATTGTTTTTTTTCTAATTCTAATGTTTCTGATTCAAGTTTTGCTTCAGTTAATGTTTGAGTGATATGTTTTCGTTCCTCCACTAAAGAAAAACAATTTTAAAAATAAATCATACTAAATAAAAACTTACTTTGAACTTTTAATTGATATTCATTTTGTGCTATTTCTTCTCGAAACATATCAACTCGTTGTACAAGACGATTAACAAAAAAATCCTATAATACAAAGCTTAATTTTATTTTTATAAAACTATTTTTGAACATACTTGTTCTTTTTTATCTGCTTCAAGTTTTGTTACTTCAGAATCGACTTTTTCTGTTGCTCGACGCATTGTTGATAGATCATTACGTACATCATTTTTAGCTTTACTTAAATAGTACAATCGACGTTGAAGAACATCACGTTCTTTTTGAGTATCCAAAGCTACAAAAAAAAATGAATGAAATTTTTATTTGATAAATTATTTCGATGAATACTTTGTTTCATTTGTGTATCGAGATCATCTTTTTTCTTTAAATGTCTATCTTTTGTTTGTGTCAATTCTTGATCAATACGTTGTCGATCTTGGTTTACTTCGCCATAATGATCATGTTCTTTTTCGAGTAACATTTGATGACGTGCTAGTTCTTGTTGAAGATTATACAAAGTTACACCGAGTCCCTCACGTTTATCACGCATTTGCTATAGAAAAAAAAGTTATTATGGTATTTTTGAATGTTACAAAAAGATGTTTGGTTTTTTTTTACTTTTAGTTCATTGTCAGCTTCTCGTAATTGGATATTAAATTTTTCCTCTTGTTTAACGAGATACTCTTTAAGCGCTTTTTGATATGGAGCCATAAGTGGATGGTTTGGATCCAATACAACCACCGATTGTTCATCTTCCGTGAGGCCATCTTCTGCTCGAAAAGAAGAAACATACACATTATTAAAAAAGTTTTGTTTTTGATTTCGAAATATTTTATCTCTTATATGCCTTCATCATAATATAAACTTGGAAAGTATTCTCATTGGCATAAGTATGATTATAAGATAGTACGATGTACTATCGTTTCAATAGACGATCAAATTACTTGATTGATCATAGTGCCTAGAAATTCTCGAAATATAATATGACACTATGTGTTCTAATTCCTTATGTCGCTAAAATAACAGTGTGATTTTCAAAAAAACACGAGACATAATTTGAGATGTTGCTTGCATATATCTCGTCAGTTACTTTAATTCTAAGGTCAAATACATTTCTGTTGCTCTTTAAGAACATAAATATTGATATCTCTAGTGTAGATCTCATTTCTAATATTAGTTTATTATGATTAATGAAGAAAAACTTTGTCAGTTGTTGACTAATGATGGCAAGGACATATCATATTTATCTTTTCTTAAAACTGTTTTCTTTTTCTATTATTGTTTACAATCAATAGGATCAAAATTTAAATAAGCAAAATAACGTACGGAACTCCTGTACACCATCCATTGGACTATTTGGATAATCATTTCCGTTTAACAATGCATTATTTGTTTCACTTGTTGGATCTAAATAATACTTAATTTATTATAAATCTAATCATTCCAACAAAAAATTAAACCTTGGTCGCCAGTGATAACATCATTATCATCATCATCATAGTGTGACATATTTACGGCAAAACTTCAGATACACGAATGCTTAATAAGCATTTGATGTTTCCCCTGATCGACATATTATTAACAACATTGCCTAGGCAACCAAATTTTCATTTTTTCATGTCAAAGAAAATTTTTATTTAAAAAAATTAAAATTATTATTTAAAATTTTTCTTAATATCAAATAAAATATATCTTTCAATAAGAAAAATTTTTTTCGTCTAATTTTTTTATTTATAGATGTCACTTTTACATATTTGTGCAGTATGTATCGCCATTGTTTCCCGTTTGTGAACCTTCACTTATTTGTACATCTCCTATGTCTGCTTAAAAGAACATAAATTCAACAAATCATCTGTTTTCATTTCTTAGATTTTAGATTCCTTTTTCATTAATTCTTAGAATAAATCCCATACATATTTCTAATCAAGAAAATCGATTAAATAAAAAAAATCATTTAAATAATCTTTTCATTTATTGTATGATCTTAATATTATTAACATGTCCGTACCAAATAAATCTCTTGATAAAAATAAACGATATGCTGGCGTTAAAGCTAATGATTTTGTAAACAAAACTCGAGCAAGTGAAGCAAATCGATCAGCTGGTATGTTCATATGAAATTAATTCTTGTCAAATTAATTCTCTTTTTTTTCTGTGTTTTTAGTTCGTCCTCAAGGATGGGCAAATTTAGGAAAAATTAATAATCGACGAATTCCACCACCAGCTAATTTACCTAGTTTAAAAAGTGAAACAGGTGTTAATTCACCTGCATTTGATCCAACAATAACAACAAATCATGGTTGGACATCGAATGAAAATTCAACATCAATGAATTCTGTACCTAATCCAACACAACAACAACTTGATTCTTTACCAGTTAATTCACCAACTCCACCACCACCACCACTTCTACAATCATCATCATCAATAGATGCTGATAAAACTCGTAATCCACCAACATGGAGTACAATAACAGCTGGTACAAATCCAACTTCTACTGGACCAGCACCTAGTCTACTTGGATTAAATGATTTTCCTCGTTTAGCAACAACAACAACAACAGAAGATCGTAAATCTCAATCTGAATCATTAACAAATATTTCAAATCCAACTTTTCGACCAACGAATTTAGCTATATGGAAAGAAGGTGGTGGTAGTCGCGTTCAATCTTTATCAAATGATATTCCACAAAATATGCCAAATAATCCTGGTGCTAATTTCTACCAACAACAGATGCCAAATGTGAGAATGTATCCACCACAAATGGTAAACGAAAAATTTTTCTTTCTATATGTTACATTTGTCTTTTTTTTATTATTAATATTTTAGTGGGCATATGCTCCATACCCTCAAATGCCATTAACAATGCATCAACAGCAACAACAACAACCGCCACCACGTGTTCATACTTTAAATGATTATAAAAGTCCAACAATATTACGAAATAAAGATATTGATGATTTGTCAAAAATAACCGATAATACATGGGCAAATGCTGCATCTCAAGAAGTAAACTATGAAGAAAAGATTCGTTTTAGTGACGACGAAGATGAACATAATCGTCGTGAAATAATCGATTCAAATAATAAACCACGTCGAATGAAACCACAAATATTACAACATCATCATCCACGTTTAATTCAAGATGATGAACATCTTAAACAAATGCAAGATAATAAAAATTCTGAATTAATCAATGCATTAACTATTGCAAAAAAACGACGTGAAGAACAAGAACGTCATCTTAGAAATGAACATCTAATATCAAATATTGATGAACAAAAACAAATACCAGGATATCAAACACGTCCATTATTAACTTCAAATGAACAAGAAAATTATAATTCATCATCACCATTATGGCAAGCAAATAGAGATACAACTCGTACACGTCATGATACAGCTAATAGTCAATCATCATTTACTATGAAAAGTTGGTCCGATCAAATGGATTCTTTTAATTATACATCTTTACATGAAAAGTAAATAGAATTATTATCTTTTTTTCCTGCTATCTAGATGTATAAAACAATAGACTATCTACAACCCATTATTTTATTGAACAATTTTTTTTGTAAAATGATATTTAATAAATATTATCGTTTAGATCTGGTGGTAGTCATCTAGAAAATGAAGAACCATCGACAGCAAATAAATATAGCCGGTCTCAAAGTGGATCAAGTTCACAATCTCAACATGACAAAGAGCCAGTTATAAGAAAAACTAAAAAGCTACTACTACTACCTTCGAAAAAACAACAACAAAAAACAAATTCAATTCAAACGAAAAATTCTTTGAAAAAATCTAATAAAGTTGATAGTACAGATTATTATGATAATTCAAATGATCAATGGGATAATTGGGACGAATCAACAGATAATCATCAACGACATCGTCAACAATTACATTCAGATGATCTTTCAACACAAAAACCAAATCGTTATAATAAACAACCAACATCAACAATAAAAACACGTAATAATGATCGACAACAAACAAGTAAATTTCAATATTTATTTTAAATATTTATTCATTTTTTTTTCTTTTAATTCAATTAGATTCACGTTTTAAACAAAATTCATCGACATTAAATAAAACTAACGATAATAAAACTACTACTAATAATAATAAAACTCAACCAGTATGGCGTCCATTATCTCCAAATCGACCAACAGAAGCTATTGATCCAACACCACAAGAATCAATGATATATAAATCTCAACAACAACAACAACAACAAATAAATGATCCTCGTCGTCAGTCAGAATCTTATCAACAACGAACAAATATTAATGATCATAAACAACAACGATATCAAACAATAAATACAGCATCTATACCACCATTAATGAGCGTACGGTCTGATGTAAATACAACTGCGAAATTATATAAAACTGCTAATCATACAAATTCATCACATTATGAGGATGAAAATATGTATTATGATTCAAATTTACAAACCCATCAACGTTATAATCATTCGAATGCACATAATCGAGGATATACAACATTAGGTTCATATGGACGTTATAGACGAAGTGGAACAGTTCGTCATCAACAACAATATACAACTTATAATACAAATAATACATCTGGTATATCATCGGCACCTACAACAAATAATGGAGCACGACAGAAAAAGAATCCTACAAATCGTACAAATACAAATAATAAAAAAACGAGCCAATCATCTGAACAAACAAAACCAACGGTTATTGATGAAACGAATTCTTCATTAGAGAAACTGAAGATAACTAATGAAGAAGTACCAATGAAGAAACCCAATGAAACAGCTGTATTAACTCCAACTACAGAAGTGTTGCCAAAAGAAATTGGTAAATCAAATGATTCCGGTAATGGTATATCAGATGAAAAAGTTGCAATAAAAAATGATAATGAAACTAATGTTGTACAAACAGAAAATGAATCAACAAAAATAAATAAAAAAACAACTACAACAACACCGTCATCAGCGAATACTAAACGACGTACAAATAAAGATCAACAAAATTATCATCAAGATCAACGATATCAAAATCAACAAGCTCCACGTCATAGAAATAATTATGCACGAGCAATGCAAGGTAATCTTTCATGTTTCTAAATAACTATTCATCAGGAAGTCTTTGACATGAAACAGATAATCCTTCTTTTGAAAATAGAAATATAATAGAGAAACTTGTTTTATCAGATCTCAATAATCATCTTAAATATTTTGTTTAGAATATGATACAATGCAAATGTCTGGTACACATAATTATTATGGTTCAGTTCGTCGAGCAGCACATGGTGGTGGTGGTCGTAATTCACATACACATGATCTATCCAGTAATTATTATTATGAACATCCTCAACAGTAAGTTTTTATTTTCGTATTTCTCCGTATATCTTATTCTTATTTATATATAAAGACATTATAATAATCGTTACAATTATTCGAATGAACATTATCAACAACAACGTCCAACAAATAATAAAAATTCTAAACGTGGTGGTGCATCAATTGTACAAAATCAACAACAAAGACAACCCATAGTCAATGGAAGTGGTGGTGGTGGTGGTAGTAATAATAATAATAATAATAATTTTCGTCATCATTCAATAAGTGATAATGATCAAAAAGAAGGTGAAGAATGGGAAACAGCATCTGAATCAAGTACAAATATGCGTAATGGTCATTATGATAATAATGGAATAAATAATCAACAAACAAATGAAACAAAATCAGTTAATCGTGGTCGAACACCACCTAAGAAAAGTTTTTCCAGTCAAAGGTATATTTAAATCTTTAAATTACAACAACAAAAAAAAGTTATACTATTCATTTTTAGACCAAATGCGCGTCAGATTTTCAAATATACGAATGCATGAGAGAGGCAATGGATGAATCTTTCTCGTTTCTTTCTTTTTTTTTTGTATTTCGTCTCTATTTTTTATCTTTCTCTCTCTTTATCTGTCAACACGCATACATATTATAATAAATATGTATGCTATATTCTTGTTCTTTCAAACTAGATAGAAAAGTAGACTAAATACATATATACATAAATATATTTATTCATGTTTTTTTTCTCTGTTTGAAAACGAATCTCAAAAAAAAAAGGCTTTTAAAGCAAATTTTGAAAAAGAAAAAATATGTTCTCTCTTTTTCTTTTGTTTTGTTATTTCTTTCTCTTTTTTTTTACATAATATACTGGTCATATTACTTTTTTTTTCTCGAATGATGATGAATATCAATATTGTGTGTGTTGTTGTTGTTGTTTGTTTGTTTGCTTCTTTCTCATTTTCTCTCTCTTTCTTTTTTTTGTTTGTTAATCGAACAAAATATGTTTAATCATCTGTACGTTTCTTTTTTTTTAGCCGTTGATGTGACATAATTGATCAAAAATATAAAAAATCTCTCTTTTTCTTGCTATTTATTATTTGTAAATAGAACGCAACAAAAAAAAATAACATAAACATAATGTGCAAAACATTTTAATGAGTGATTTTTTGTTTTTTTTTGTCTCTCTCTCTCTCTCTCTATCTCTATTTCCCTCCGTTTATATTTAATCCTAATGCGTTTATTTCCCGCCCAATACATTGCAGGTTCTTTTTGTTTGTTTTTCTCTTGTCATGAAAAATAAAATGCAATCAGAACATTGTGTTTATTTCATATCTATTATTAAAATTAGTAGGTTCTTGAAATATGCTATTGTCAAGATAAATCATAGGCCTGATCATAATAATTATTTTGATGAATAGTTTTCGAAAAATAAGAACTATACAATTAATGTAAATATTGATTTGTTTGGTATTCAATTTTCATGCGACCTTGTATATAAAGCATGCTGCTGTAAACATAAATAATAAGTGAATCAGTATGTTAACTTATTCAAAATCAACTACTCGTATTAATAGGGTTTACTTTTTGCATATCACTGATAAAGTATTAATTTGTCCTTTATACTACATCTACTATTTCTATTCAGTGGTGAATTGAAACTATCTTTTACTTCCATATGGTTTGTTATTATGTCTTTGAATATGATAGAAAGATAAGAATGATAGGCATTATAAAACATCGGAGTTGAATAAGACTACATCGAAGCGGAAACGATAGAAGTCTGAGAAAATTATATAGATAATTTACATTAGTCTAAAAATATCCTTGGTTATTATGAATCACACAAAGTACTTATTATCTCCGATGTTCTTTTAAACTTTGCTATATTATATAACAAGGATATTTATTTATTGATAATTATTGTGTAATAAAATATTTTTATTTATCTATGATATATATTAAATTAAGAATGAAACATTTCTGATGGTCGATATACAGATGCTCATCTGGAAACATATGTGGTAATTACATCAAATAACTTCGTGAAGAACAAATGTCTCATTATTTATTTCTAAATGAATGAATCAGTGGGTTCTGTTATTCTTTTTTAATGGATTAAAACACCGTATGTACGATTTTCAACATGTAATAAGATCAAGTTTTCCCATTTTTATATACAATATTCTTTCTACTGTTATTTATTTCACATAAAAACAAACTTTTTAAGTATTTCCTGTATAACCTGGCATAAGAATATTGTTACATTCTAGATAGATAATGATTATGTATAAGGGTGCGTCGTTGTTATCATTTTTCCAGATAGAATAAGAAGAATGTTTATTTAGTTGTTGTCAACTTCGAGTAGTTGATTAAGCAGTTTGATATAGTGAACAGCTGTACGAAGAGTTTCTATACGAGATAATTTACATTTATTTTCAACAGGTAAGGCTAGACGAAGTTGAGCATAAGCCTTATTAAGTTTAAGCATTCGATGTTTTTCGCGTACAGTTGCTTCATCACGTTGTTGTCCATTAAGTTTACGTTTTTTTCGTGTTGATCCTGATGATTGGATTTGTTGATGTATAGATGATGTTGATGATGATGACGATGATGAGATATTATTATAAAGTAACTCCTCTTCGTTGCTCATTTTAACTTCTTATGATTTACATAAAAGTAAGTTATATATACATAATTTTTTTTTTGTTAGATCTTTTTATAATCGAATCATTAAGTAAGTAATGAACGATGAAGATATACTAATAGTAGAAGTTATTGATTGTTAGTGCATTTTATAAATAGATTCAAAAAAGCAATGATTAATCAATTTTTTATTTTATATTTTGAAAGACATTCTTTTTATTGATCAAATAATGTTCTTGACTTTATTCTTAAGAAGTCAAACCATAGAAATGTTGATTAATTCAAATGAACAATAATTCTATTTAGAATTTCTAATGTAAAAAAAATTCTTTTGGTTTTAAAGATATACAGATCAATTCAATATTTACATGTTAGATATGTGTATACTCTGTTAAACGAAGCAATGAATCAAAAGTCAATGAATCTTTCGATTCTAATGTGCCTGAACGACATTTACGTCTGAATTGTAATTGAATATTTTTACTATTCATACATTTCTTTTTTTGTATTATATGCATCTGTTTGCTTCCAACAGCTAGATTATGCTATTCTACCAATTTTTTCTTCTTCTATAGAACAGCAGGTGTCATTGTCATTGCTTTTCCATTTTCTTTATACTGTCTTTGGCATTGACCTAGTATATAAACATCGTAATATAATAAGAAATGATGTAAAAAAAAAAGAAATAACATGGATCATACACATTCTTTCTTTCTTCTCTTGCACACATACATATATACATATATACTCAAATAATCATTTTATCATCGAAATATGTTTGTAACAGTATTCATATGACGCACGCACATCTACGTTTTCTTCTTCAATACTTGTGCATTACTTTCAATCAGATTGTGCATATAGTGCATGTGTGTGTGTGTATGTCAATATTTTGACAGAATCAATCGTCTTCATCGTTCTCTTGTGCTTTTGGGTCGCGCCTATAGAAAAAAAACGAAATAAACTCCTTAAGTAAATGGTAATCATTCTCTATTACTCATAAGACTGACTTTCATCTTTTTTCTTTTATAACGACATCCATAAATATTCTTTTCAAATCAATTCCAAGGAAGTTTATATATATATGATTTATCTAGTAGAGATTAGTATTAAACATAACATTCAGACATATGGATAATGTTGAACATGCTTATATGTACACACGTACCAAGGAAATAACAGATCATAAGGGTAACATTTATTTTACATAGCAAGACGATTATTCTTCTTTGGATTATAGTAGATGATCACTGCGATACGGAACATTAAATATAAAGTTAGTTAAATATGTCATATCTACAAGCACCTTTTGCATTTACAATTGTTCATACACTTTGCTTCATCATCATCTGTCGATCATTAATAACTATTTCTCGTGTATACATGTTTATTCTTCGATGTATGTGTGCACGTCATTCAATGCTTTAGGGCAAAATTTTATCATTTTTTTGGTATTTCTTTTTTTTTGCTTGGGTTAAAATTCTATGCAAGTGCACACTCTATGTTCTGTACGTTTGTTCGTCCGATCGATGGAATGAATGAGTAACGAGAACTCTCGTTCTTTCTTTTGACGTTCTTCCGTACTTGTTTGAGAAATACATAGGAGTACCATTACTCACGCATTGCACTCACCAGAAAGAATGAAGAGAGAAAAACGGACGATGCTGGCAAAAAGAGAAAATGTCATTTCCATTTCTTCGTCGTCGTCGTCGTCGGTTGTGTGTTCCATCAACAAAATAGTGGACGATAGCCAGGATAAGTTCACCATTGATGGATGTCGTTTTTTTTCTTCTTTCCTCTTTACCTGTCCTACACTGAATCGAAAGAGAATGAGAGAGAAACAGTTGATTACTCTGGTCATATACGTATATTCGTATTCGTCATGCACGTTTTCTTTTTCTCTTCTCCATCTCTCTCTCTCTCTGTTTCTCTTTTGCTTCCTTACTGTATTCACTTTTTTTCTGCTATTCTAGACAAGTCGCCAATACTGTTCAGTATATTGATTATATTCGACTGATCTGATTTTTAGAAAAGAAAAAATTTATACATACATATATGTGGTATCCTTCTCAACAGCAGCAACATAGCTGCTATGGATATATGCATCATTATCCCTCTCAACAGCAACAGCAACAACAAGAAATTTATTCAAGAACTTCATATTATTGTAACACTGACGAATTATCGACTACTTGTGTTGAAGCAATTAATGATGAGAATGAATCACCTATCCATTGTCAAACAACATCATATAGCAGTAATGTTCACGGTAAAGAGAAAGAGATGCAATTGAAATTTTGAAAGAAATAATTTTTTTCCTCTCGAACAATTTTGTTTCATATATAAGAATAAGACTAATGATTTTTTTGAGTGTTATAATTTCATTTTACAGGTTTCACCACTTTCAAGGTGGAATAATAGTAAAAAAGAAAAGAATGAATGAATGAATCAAGGTAGTAACATATGTATGTGTAGGCACTTATATCAATGTTTTTATCATCATCGGTTTGCATATGTGCATAAGAGAACAAATTGTTGCATCTCTATCTGTAGTTACAACTACAACTATTCTCCTTCATCTTGCGCAATGATGATCTTAATGGACGAGAGCAACGGCGACGATGACATTTGTCGCGTTCGCAGCGCAAGTTATTCAATTCAGCTTCTCGTTCTCTTAGCAAGTTGATCGCTAGATCAATCACATAGTTATTGCATGTTGAGATTCATTCACGCAATCGTATATTGCTATGTTCTATAAGCACAAGCAAACGATGATAGAATCTAAATCGAATTATTACGACTTATACGAAGCAAAAGAGAAGACATAGTTCAAGATTAAAGTCTAATATTCATATATAGATGTATTAGAAAGACTTATAAATTGAAGAAAAATGAAAATTTCGATCAAAAGTATCTTTAAACTAGGTATTAAATTTCGTATATTCATGAATTTTTTCTTTCATCTTCTACTTTAAACTATTGTAGAAAAATGATAACTGCATTCATGTATTCAATGATACTATCGTATATATAAAAAGAAATTTGTTGTCTATGACAAAGACATACGTCGATATAAATGTTAATGATGTGTCATGTTTTACTTATCCCCATATGTAAAGATGAACAAAAGTGAGAGAAAGAATGAAGACACATTGTCTAATAATTAATATAGTGATTGTGTATCATATAGAAATATATGTTTTTATCGTATACTAGAACAACATATCTATATATCACTCTTTTGTTTATATAATTTTTAAAAGGAGTCAGACTAAGAATGAAAAGGAGAGGCTGTCGAAGTGTCGGGAATAATAAAAAGAGAAGAAGAAGAAGAAGAAGAAGAAAAAAACGGAGGAAGAAAAACGTTCTCGACCGTCCCCTCTTTTTTCTCTTTTACTGCGTATCTAGAATACATAGTGTGTTTTTTAATCGACAATATAAATTTATATAATATGACGGAAAAGTAGGTGGCATTATATCAGTTGTCATTTTACGTTCATTTTTCTATCTAAAAGAAAAGTTATCATTGAGTAATCAGAGTAGTGTATATATAAATATATCTATGTCCATACATGTGATAGTACACAGTCGATTATTAATGCAATTATCAACTGCTGTTCTGTATATATATGAATATGTCATTTATACATGTATACATATATGTATATATTACATATATTTTCTTGTGTTGATCAGATGAGAGGAAAAAAAGAGTATTTAATTTTTTTTT